>APFE031430503.1:228203-286006 GCA_000404065.3 Pinus taeda | reverse complement strand
GTCCGATAAACTAAAAAGGGATTTTATACTCTCGAAGGAGTCCATTGTATTTGGAAGATGGTTTGAAGGGGCAGCATGAAGGTTCTTGCTAAGTTTCAGGTAAACTGAGCAATTCCCGGGGGTACTTATGGTTATTTTTCAACCAGGGGGAGGGATATTTACATAGGGGATGATTTACATAATTTTAGTAGGGGGATGGGAAAATATAGGGAGCTAAATAATAATGTCAGTAGTTAATATGGAGATGGTAAGAAAGCGCTAAGTTCAGGAGACCTTAGGCTGTTACAAGGGGTAGAACCTTTTTCAGAGAGAGTATGGAACGACTTTGAGTAAAGTAGATCTTCACTCAAGCTAATGCCATGAAAATGATGGAACTTAAGAGGTATCAAGCAGATCTTGACCTCTTTTGAGGAAGTCAGTTAATGATTGGGGGGAAAATGGAGAAAGGGAGTTAGTTATACCTGTTTTTGAGCTTTTCGCCTAGAACTGCCTGCTGATTTGTGTCCCGAGTAAAGATGACGCCTGGAAATCTGGAACTGATCAACAATTAGGATTCAACAACCTCAAAACTACCTACCCAGCCTACTTACCTAACATTTTTTCTTCTTTTGATTTGGGTGCACTTAGACTTGCAAACCCATCATTCCAATTTTCTTTTCATGCTTTCCTATCTACAGACTACCCTTATTTCATCAAAGGGCCCAGATTAAGCAGTTGGGCTCCTTTGATTCTCTACCTATCTAAGAATCTACCAAGATTAAGCTGTTTGGACAGATTTGCATTCTCTATATTCTAAAACAGGAAATTTAAACCTAGGGAGACCAAGATTAAGCTGTTTGGACCTCCCTTTAACTGAAAATTGGCGATGTCGAGATAACTTCTCAAAAATTTGGAAGGCAATTAAATGAACTCTGAGTAGCCTTCTTCGCTTGGAGTCTGTTAAGCAAATATGGAGCATTGCAGCATGCAAAGTATGACATATTTGGCCTGTAAAAATGTCAATCATGAAATATGAGTAACCTGCTGTAGCAGGAGGCTAACACCATCCAAACTGCTTACTGCCCATGGATGCCCCCGATTAATACCGTCGGTTTTGGAGCGGGTACCACCTTTAGCGCTTAGCCTTTTGTCCCATGGTTTTCCGACTCCCACGCAACCGAGTGCTCAGGGCTTCTCCATTTTTAGGTTTTTTGCCTAGTGATGCCACTAATCATGCATCAAAATTGCCTCTATTTCCCAATCTAGGCCTCCCAGGGGCTAATTTCGCCTCCCGCGTAGTCTCCATGGGCTTCGGTTAGTGCGCTTTGACCGAGGTCCTCGTCATTCCACGCTGGCTGCTATTGCCACTGGTTTAGAGGTGTTTTTGATCATTTTTTTAAATTCTTTGAAGTCTGTCCTGACCTAGTACAACCATGGCTTTGCTAATCATCCTTTGTGGATCTAATTTGGATCAGTTGTTTTCCTGCTTGTCAAATATTTCTATGTTGGTTTTGTAATTTATATGTGGACTGTGGATAGTCATTTTGTAAACAAAACCTTGGAAATTGAAAGAGGAATTTTGATAATACTACTTGCAAATGCTTATTTAAGTTACACAGATTATTACCTGTAATTTATGATTTGATGCACTGTCTTGAAATTTCTTCACTTTGGATTCATCTTGTATAAACCTGGGGTTATGGAAATTTAAGTTACTGCTTTCCTTTTCTTGAAAAATGGTTACAACAACTTACAACACATTTTGAACAACAACTTGATACGACATCTCAAAACTCATTTATTAAAAGAAAATTCCAATGTTTAATTTCTTCACACACACAGAGATATTCCTATTTATTTCTAGGAATGGCAAAGCCCCCCTTGGGTGCATTTTGGGTTGGTTTATACCTTCCCAGACAGTTCCCAGGTGGTTGAGAAACTACCATTCAATTAACAACTGACTGGTAAAAACCAATTTTTTTTTACTTTTACCTACTTTAACTCATTTAACTAGTAAATTAATTTAACTTTTCAAATAAAAACTTAAACAAAACTCATTTCTGTCCAACAGAAAATAGCCAACCCATCCAGCTATGACTCTTTAGTTGGATGCTCCTGCATCAAATAATATCATATGTATGGGGCTCTCATCCCCACATTTGAATAACTAAGGGGGGTTGTTGCATTCTTGTGGAGTCAAACAACTCCATTGGCCTTATGTATGGGTATCAATTCCTTTGTATTAGAATCTTATATTGTTGGATTTAGTTTAGTTTGGAAGGGTGGTGTCCTATTTGGTTCTCCAAGCGAGTTCATGAGTAACTTGTTCCTTAGGGTGTTTGTGAGTTATGGATTCCCAGTGGGGTCCTTGTCATGGAAATAAAAATTAATAGTTAATGAACATATTAATAAGGAATTTTAGGTTGGTTCTTTAACTCTAGTTAATTTAGGATAAAAAAATGCCAAAATTTCAAGGCTATTAAACATTAATAGCTCACCAAGATGCTCATAGCCTAGGTATTTGACAAGAAAGATTCAAGTATAAGAAGTTGCTAGACAACTTTAAGGTTTATGAAGCCAAGTTTAACGTAGTATGTAAGATGGATTTTGGTATCCAAAATGAAGTCGCTAATGAGAAAAATGAAAGTAATGCTAGAGCTTAATGCCATCCATGAACTTCTATCAATCCAATTTTAATTGAAAAGGATGAAGAACTGATGCTCAACAAAGGTTTCCTCGGATCCCCCCAAGTCCTTCGGCCACCAACATTTTGAGGCCTTAACTGATAAATATTTTTGAGGTTGGTTTCATCTGTAGTGACTTCATTTTATCATTTTATGTAGCTATATTTCCTTATGATACATTGTCATTTGTATGCTTATACTCTGAGCATTGTTTATGGTGTATGAAATTCAACCTTTCATGGATACTTTGTTTTTCACATGTAAACTTTGATATCAATAGGTTTGACATTTAGACATTCTTTATGGTCTTGGTTAGTATTTTGGAAGGTAATAGAAAATCATGTTTGTAAATTTTTATGATATTAATATAAATAGAACATATATAAAAAGTTTAAAATAAAAATTAAAAAATGAGAAAAAAAATGATTGATAAGAAAGAAGTTATTTACAACTTGTATAAATTGTAAAACAAATCCCATTAATTTAATACTATATCAAAGTCTCAATGCAAAAACTGTTTATATAATATATATATATTATATATTATATAATATATATATATATATATAATAAGATATAGATATATATATAGATATAGATATATCACTAAAGAATGTTATTTACAATATATAAATTGTTCAAAAATCCATCATTAAATATGATATCAAAGTATTAATGCAAGTATATGTATTATATTTTAAATGAAAAGTAACATATAATCTTGCCAATTAATACATGGGAATACAAAAACTCTTTTAAACACACTACGTTATATCAAATAAAGATCTGAAATTTTAGAATATTATGTTCTATTATTTTTTAAAGCTAATATAATATAGAGATTTAAAAATTTAAAATATTACGTTCTATCATTTTGTAAAGCTAATCTAAGAATTTGAAAGAGTGACTTATTGTAAAGAGTATCATAATGATGCATCTATTCACTAACAATCCAAAGTTCCATAAATAATATTACTTTTTGTCATTATAAAAATATAAATTTTTAAATTTAAATTTAAAAATAAAATTTAAAATTGATTTTAATTAAGTTAAATTGATTTTAATTTGGTTCGAGTATTTATTTAAAAAGATGTAATGAAAGTAAAATTTAGCTTAAAAAATATCCCTAATATAATATTTTAACTAAAGCCGTTTTCTCTTAATAGAGATGATGAGTTTGTTTACTAATTAATAATCATTTTCAACACCAATTACCAATTACAAGTGGGTTGGGTTCTAATGTGTTTCCCAACTTAAATTTCAAAATTTCAAAATATTAATTTTTCTCTCAAATTTAAAAGAACTTTAATGCAATCTCATTATTAGTTGAAGAGAGAGAAAGGAGGCAAGGGAATCTTATTTTTAAGGTATGTTTGAAAATTATATATATTTAAGGTTTATTGAAATTATATAATAATATTTTTTATAAAAGTAGACCATTTTATATTAATTTGAAACTAAAATACATACTGTGACTACTAACTTGCCATTTAAGAAACTAGACTAGTAACCTAAAAACTCTACTCTACTCCAAGTAAACAATGTATCTAATGTTATACAAACATATAAATGAGAAGTCTTAAAAGGTCTATGGATCTACTATTATATTGAGTTTTCTTTTTGTCTTAGGATTGTTACCTTAGTGCTTCTAGTATGGAAAACAAAAATTATAAGGAAAAACATTTAACTAGACTGGGAGTCCACCTAAATAGTATGAGATACAGATGTATCCTCCTCATAATTTGAGAGTCTACATTGGCTACCTTCTTGGCCAACATTGTGACTTTCTCATTGAATTTCATTAGTTGCATTTGCACGTTATTGATAATGAGCAAGATCTCATGTTAAGCTCCCAATCATTCTAAGTACTTTACCCATTATAGTCTTTATTTTTAAATCTAGCTATATAGTTTAATGTATCCAATCTTTCTAGTTTGAATATTCCGGTTTCAAGAATTCAAGCTAGGACCTCTTCCTCCACTTCAAAATATGAAATATCATAGGCTTTGATGCACTTATGTAAGTCTCTACACTGGTTAATATAATTTCTTTGTATGCAACTATATTTCAGCTAAAACCTCTTACTCCACTTCAAAATCTGAAATATCATAGGCTTTAATGCACTTATGTAAATCTCTAAACGGATTAATATAATTTCTTTATATACAACCATATATTCAACTACTACCTACTACCTAAAAGTGTTCCTTGACTGCAAACCAAGCCCTAATAAAGATGGAATCAATCCCTATTCAATAGTGAAAAAGTCATCAACACCTTTTAAAATGAACTTTGAAAATTTAAAATAACATCATAGATCAAATTTCCAATAAATTAAATATTAGCAGGATTACAAGTCAAAATTGTTAGTTAAAAGGCAAATGGGACCAACGAAATTCTATAAAATAAAATATGAATGGGAAACTCCATGAGAAATCAAGCTGCATAATTTCATTATTGAGATAGAGATTGCTAAACTAGAGGAGAGGTCAAGCTTCAAAGTTCCATGTTAGCGATGTTGAACTACATTTCAAATTTAGAGTATTTGTGTCACACGGTGGACCTGCATTGCTTTCTGTTACTCTCAACATTAAATGCAACAGATTTTTCCTTCAGACGACAAAGTTGCCGTGATGATAGATATTCCTTACCCGTCGAAGGCGACATTCAATCATGGAACAAAGTCAGACTTTTTTTTTTATTTTTGTTAAAAATCTGTGATTTTTTTATTTCAAATGTTGTTATTAATTTCCAAAAAATTAAAACTATTAAAACTCCCCCGTTAAAATATTTTAATTAATCTATAATAAGATTAAAATATCCCTAAACATATGCAAAGATTAACCAGAAATCCAGTATTTAAACTTGTCTTAAAATATGAATCAAATAGATGTGTACTCAAGTTTTTTATTAAATATATTAATTTTATGACATTTTTTTAATAATCTATTGAAATATAATAATTTTTTAAAACAGTTTAATATATTTTTATAGATATTAAAGAATCACATTATTTAAGCTTAGAAGCCTCAAACAACCACTAGCTTACATGACCGAGACGTGCTTTCCGGACTTTCCAGCCTGCATGAGGTAAACTAAGGGATTTAACATATATATATATATATATATATATATATATAAATAAAAGGTTTGTTAAGTTAATAAAGGCAATATAAAAGTTCCAGAAATTTAGATTAAAAAAATTTAGTAATTTAATGGTGATTATCTTGATAATAAAGTATTATGTTTTGTTTTTAAAATGATTTTTAAATAAATAATATATTTTATTTTCGGAAAATTAATATTGAAAAATAAAAATTAATTAAGTTATAATAAGTATGTTATTTTGGAATAGGGTTTTTAGAATTTTAATTTAATTATCAATAATTATTAGATAAATGGTAAAAATTTAACCTCCATGGAATACTTTACACTTTTATTAATAGTAATTGCAAATTAAAGATTGGAATTTACCTTCAAAATAGTGGTGCATTTTTTTTTCTTTTTAATTAAATTCATTAATCTAGAAAAAGATCATATATACAAGTGTCATATGAAATGAGTTATGGTTATTGGTTTATGGTATTGTGATTAAAAATCTCATAAGAAAAAGAAGGTAAATTTTTATACTTAGAAATCTCATTACATGTTTTTTTTAAATGTATTTATGTTTTAACTTGTATATTGATTCTTCTTATTATAAATAACGATCATACTAATTTTAAATAAATGTATAATTTAGTTAATTTTTAAGAATTTTTTAAATTTTAGTAACTTGGCATGTATGATGAAGAAGTGTTTACCAACAATTTAATTTATATAAGTGTGCTAGTTATTAGATGAATGGTAGAGATTTAACTAACAAAACCTATTGAAAATAAAAATCTTTACAATAAAATATGGGTTAATCTCCATAATTATCTTATTATATATTTTTTTCAATTTATATATATATCTAATTTAATATATTAATTATTTTATATAATAATAAATAATATTTAAAATCTAATTATAATTAATGTAAGATGTATTATAAAAAAAATGTTTTCATCTCTATTAAATTTGATATTATTTTGCGATAATAAATTTATATATTTATTAAGTGAGCGACCTAAGTCATAGTGGTTATTAAAATATAAATTAATCTCCTTGTTATATGTTTTTTTTTTAATATTTATTTATATTAATTTTTTATAATTTATTTAATATAAGATATATTATGTCCTAAGGGTTAGCTCAGTTGGTCAAAAACCGTGCCTCGCCATCGGGAGGTCACAAGGTCGAATTCACCCAAAGCCCTTGGGGCCACCCGAAGCCCTTGGGGTCAGGTCTTGCAGTAGGTCGAGGGGCGATTTAGCCTAGCTATCGCCTTGCCTCGGCCGAGGGGCGATTTAGCCTAGCTATCGCCTTGCCTTGGCCGAGGGGCGATTTAGCCTAGCTATCGCATTGCCTCGGCCAAGGGGCGATTTAGCCTAGCTATTGCCTTGCAGTAGGCCGAGGGGCGATTTAGCCTAGCTATCGCCTTGCAGTAGGCCGCCGAGGGGCGATTTAGCCTAGCTATCGCCTTGCCTCGGCCAAGGGGTGATTTAGCCTAGCTATCGCCTTGCCTCGGCCGAGGGGCGATTTAGCCTAGCTATCGCCTTGCCTCGGCCGAGGGGCGATTTAGCCTAGCTATCGCCTTGCCTCGGCCGAGGGGTGATTTAGCCTAGCTATCGCCTTGCAGTAGGCCGCCGAGGGGCGATTTAGCCTAGCTATCGCCTTGCCTCGGCCAAGGGGCGATTTAGCCTAACTATCGCCTTGCAGTAGGCAGAGGGGCGATTTAGCCCAGCTATAGCCCAGATTTTTCCGTGGACATAACGATCACTCACTGAGCAAAGTGCTCGTGAACCACATGAAAAATAAAAATATAAGATATATTATTTTAACCACATAAAAAAAAAAATATAAGATAAATTATAAAAAAAATATTTTCTATCTGTATTATAATTTGATAATTATCGTCGATCATAAATTTAATTTATATATTTATTTTAATTCGGGGACATAACCCATATTTACTTCAGGAGTTTCCATCCTACGTGAGCCAGAAACCAGCGGATTTCATACTGGAAAACTCTTCTCTATTGAATACTTTGAATAAAATAAAATGCACAGTTTAATTAGAAGAGATTTTTCCAACCACTTTTGTGGTTTTTTGAGGAGGTTTCGTGCGACACATGTATGATCAATCTGGAACTCCGAGCTCTGTATTTTAATACACGAATTAACAATTACACGTCCAAAAGACGCAAATGGTAAAAACAACTCTTTAGTTTACTGCGATGAAACATTAATTAAAATATTCAAGTTGAATTGAAGCGTCTGTGACTTATATCTATATAAGTTTATGAGAAAAAAAATTTAGAATAAATCATATGATATTTTATTTGGTGACTTGTTTCGAACCAACCAGTATAATTTATCGTCAAGACAAATTATACTTTAGCGAAATTTAATCTTTACCAATCTTTAACAAAACTATATACACTTACTACCAACAATTTCTTCCTGTAAAAAAGACTAAACAACAAAACTATATACACCTGCTACCAACAATTTCTTCCTGTAAAAAGTAAACAACAAAGTTATATACATCTGCTACCAGCAATTTCTTCCTGTAAAAAAGACTAAACAGATTAAACGCATTCTTACTTGAAGATTTGACAGTGGTGTACACGAGGATAAAATTCCCCCACGAGATATTCGTTGGTCGACAAATTTTCCAAGCACACTATTCAAACCAGTACGACTGCCATTCTTTATTTCTGTGACAGAGCAGCGGAGTCACGACTGAATCGCTGATATCATGGTCTGTCCCACCGAACCAAACAATTTTGTTACATGTACAACTACCTCCATGAGCGCTCAATGATACAAGCGTGCACATCGAGATTTCATGGCTTTTGTTTCTGCACAATTCAAAACCAAAATTTGTGCGTAGACAACTGTAAATTCGTCAAATTTGGAAATATCAGCATGACGTTATCAAAAAATCTACTTATCCACTGCGCCACGGTGACAAGGGCAGGATGATAATAATTTTATCTTCGTAAAAATTAAAAATTCAGTTAGTTTAAAAATCAAAGTTAAGTTTCTTTTAGAATCAATTAAACTAAACTAGTTGTCTATAGATAAATCCTAAAATGGTGTTCAGTTAAGGTATTTATTGATGTAAAATTATTGGTTCAATTTTTTGTCTTAATTGCGGTGATATATTGGTAATGATAAGATGTAGTCCACCAAATTTACAAAAAATTTATTAAACAAAATAATAATTCTATTTTTTCTATTAACGTTAAAATTTGTCAAATTATATAAGTTAGGAAATTTTCAACTCATTCATTTACAATATGAATTTTGATTTAAATTATGTTTACTCTTGATTGAGACTAATAAATTATTAGTTTTCCCACCATATAATTTTTAATGATTTTAAAAATTACAGAATTCATTTTCCATATTAAGATGAAGTAAAATAATTTTGATAATTTATAATTAATTGGTTAATTTATATTTTATATAGTAATTAATTAATTTAGTTTTTTGTAGAGTTTAATTGGCAAGGTTATAGCTATGAAATTGAAGTGGGAGAGGTTCAAGGAGGTTTATGTGCAAGGAGGTTCAAGGTTCAAATCCCCAAAACAATGTAGGTAGAGACCTATAACTTATAATGGCTGAAATCAACCTAGCGACACAAGTACCAGACCAATCCAACTACCCATTGTTTTAAATTAAAAAAAAAAAAATTAATCAATTTTAAAAATTGAAACTATAGCAAATCTATTTCTCTAATTTAAAATTTATTTAGAAGAGATCAATCCAATTAAAAATTGGTGTGATACAGGCAATCATGCTATAAAATATTACTATTGGTTAAAATAATACTTCTATTTTTTTTAATTGGTTGAGTTAGCTAGTTAAAATAATACTTCTATTTTTTTAATGGGATGAGTTAATTGGACCAAGCTTATTTGAAAGATACGTAAAATTTTGAATAATTTTCCAAATTTCAAGATGTTGTAATGCCTTTGACATAATTATAACTATTAGATACATCAAAAGTACCTTTAAAGAACATAGATAAATAAAAAGATTCATATCAAGTTCACGTATTTTACTAAATAATCTATCTAAAAAAAAACTAGTTTATATTTCATTTATTTTAATAAATATTTACAAAAAATCAAAATTTTATTTAATTTCCTTTATAGATATTTACCAAAAATTCAAATTTTAAAATATAATTAATAGGTTTATTTTTTCCATTTCATAAATTCAAAATTTGGTGTATCAAAGCTCACTTTTAAGATACCTAGATTAATAGAAATAACTAACCTAAAATTTTACAATATTAATTTAATTAGGAAATTATTTCTAAAAGCCTCCACTTTCGCTAATTGAGGCTCGGATAAGGATGCCCAGTTATGGCTAGACCATTAAGGATAAAGCAAAAGATCAAATTGAAGAATAAAGGTGAAATTAAAAACACTATATCTTCCAAATTTAAAGATGAGATATGAGATGCTGAGTTAGAGAGAAAATCGAAGCTAAGATATTATAAGGAAGTAATCAAGCCCACTAGTGTTACTAGAATTATTTGTCTCTCTTGACGAGTGCTAAGAAGAAAATGAACATTGCAAAAGACAAAAGAATTTGCTCCCTTTACAATACTAAAATAGTTAAAGATGAAAAACACTCTCTTAAAATGTCTAACTTTTACTCACATCTATTCTGTTTTTCAAAACATTTATCACACTGCCACCTTTCATAACTTGTTAAATCAATAAAATTACACTAATTTATTTTTTTTAATCATAAAAATAAAATATTAAAAACCTCACTGAATCACTTACCTTCGTAAAATTCGATAACCTATAACCTATATTGATCTTTGTAAATATTAACCATCGTCATCATTAATTTTTAATTTATAAATATTTAATAAAAGTTAAATTTTAAAATGTATTTTATTTTTACTCGACTTTCTTCCCCTTTATAGATTCGAAATTATAATAAATTTCTAGATATTGAATTAAATCCTATGCTAAACTATAATTCTTTAAATTCTTTACTGTTGTCTTTTAAAATTAAATGATAATGGGCAGAAGATCTAGGGTACGATACACCAGTTATCCCTTCGGGTCGTTCTATCCACTGCTCTCGGATGAGATAAAAATTATTGCGAACCTACTGTCCACATTGTCTTGTAATTATAAAATGGTACCTTGCACATTTTCTGCTAGCTTGTAGGTTGCTTAGCCACTTGTCTGCAAGTCATGGCAATTATAATTCTCGAGTTATTTTTCTTGAAGATCACTCCTTTCTCTTCTGTTTGTCTTCATCTCAGTTACATGGATTTTGCTTTATTGCTTTGAAATGTGTCATCCTGTTTAATTGCGATCTTTATCCTTTAATCTCCAGTGTACACCTCCATTAAACATGACAAGTGTAGGAAATTTTGTGAAAGCTTCTTGACTGTGGGTTTTGGGGTTAGAGAATAAAAATTACAGCTTGATATGCAGTCTGGTATCGACTATAGTGGCTCAGTTTCGGATCAGAATCAACATTTTATGGTCAGTAGGCAATCAGTGCATAACCCTTCTCTCATTTATTTAGTTCTTTTAACAATTCTCAAGCTTTTTTGGGTCCACAGATGAAGCATTTCATGCATCAACAATTTCAGCAAGAGTCAGGACGATTGCAGCCAGTGCAGCAACCAGTTTTCCAGTCTCCTGATTCACCAGAAAATCACAATTCTCTGAGAAATAGGTTAAAGCAGGAGGCTCAATCTGTAAATGAAAGATGCCCAGATGAAGATATAGATGCAGTTGAAGAGCGTGGCGAAAGAAATTCAGAGGCAAACAGATGGTCCAGTGAAGAAACTCTAGCACTTTTGAGAATTCGTGCAGCTATATGTGGCAATTCCGGGGATTCCAATGAAAAAGGACCGGTGTGGGAAACGGTATCACGGTAAAATTCTGTTTTCTTATGTAGAATTTGTGCTTTTGGAGATACACCCATGTCCTCATTGACGCTAAAATATCTGACCATACATGTCTTTTAAGGACGTTCTTTCTTTGCTGAACTTCTTTTTTAATTAGGGTTTCCATTTCAAACTTGAATCCAATCAGAGCCCCTTGTTTAAGGAGCAGGTCTAAGTTTAGTTCATGAAATATTGTTTCAAGTTAGTTTCTAACACAT
This sequence comes from Pinus taeda, assembly GCA_000404065.3. NCBI lineage: Eukaryota > Viridiplantae > Streptophyta > Pinopsida > Pinales > Pinaceae > Pinus > Pinus taeda. The sequence goes on along the minus strand of APFE031430503.1, from coordinate 274,103 downwards.
ATATTTTATCTGCAAGAACAATAGCTAAAATCCAAGAATTGAACAATACTGTACTTGGCTCATGGCAATCCTGCATTTTGCAATAGGAAATGCAGCCTTCAACTATTCAGGCAACCATACAACGAGCCTATTTGGCTAGCATTTATAATGGGGTACCTGATTGAATCAAACTGTAAATTGTTTGTAGCCTAATCTAGCCGTATATTTTGTTTGTGTGTGTTGCCCAGCATTTGTCCGAACACCCAATTAGGATGATTTTACTGCATTACTCTTTTTCAATGGAGACCCAGAGAAGCTAAGTGCTCTGCAGCCTGGAGAAATCTATTTAGAACTCTTTGTTCTTTTCTGTAACACTAATAAAGACCTGTCATACCAGGCGTAACACAGAGACAAAATGGCCATCCGTGTTATTTTTAATCTTGAAGTTTACAGCTTTAAGTTTGGATCCCTCTAGGAATTCAGGATTAAGATGATTTGTGTAGTTACTATTATTCTTGAAAGTTGACATCTATATTGCATCGTTGTGTGCCGAAAAATATTATGTCCAAACTCTTCATTTTATAGTTATATATTCATCAAATCTGGAGTTCAATATTCAAGGAATGTCACTGGTAGTGTAGCATGCATTGGCATCACACCCTGAGCTGTTATTTTAATTTATGTGCAGTAAGCTTGCAGAGATGGGGTTCCAGAGAAGTGCAAAGAAGTGCAAGGAAAAATTTGAGAATGTGTATAAATACTACAAGAAAACCAGGGATGGAAGAATGAATAAACAGGGTGGCAAGAGCTACAGATTCTGCAGTGAGATTGAAGCTCTTTATGCTGGAGTTTCCATGAAAAATGGTGGCATTGACAAAGGTGCAGACATTGGAGCTTGTAGTAATACAAATATTGCCAATCAAGGTGATGTGAGAAATTCCAGTTCTGTATACATCAATCAATTACAAGATGAAACAACTTTGCCAAGATCCACAGAAACAATTGACAACACAAGACAAAATTTGTCTTCTGATGGTACTTCTACAGAAGAAGATTTAGGAAAATCAAAATCAGAGCTGCAAATTAACAGGAAAAGGAGAAAAAGGAAGCAAAGCCTGAGTTCTGTTAAGGATTTGCTGGAGAACGTGATAAAATCTTGGATAGAACGCCAGGAGAATTCACAAAGGAAATTCTTGGAAGCAATAGAGAAAAGAGATCAGGACAGATTCATAATAGAAGAAGCTTGGAAGCGACAGGAAATGGCTAGAGTGAACAGGGAAACAGAGCTACGTGCAAAGGAGCATGCTCTTCAATCAAGTCGGGAGAAGGCCATTATTGAATTTTTGGAGAAACTCACAAGCCAAAATTTTAAGTTGGATCCTGTGATAATACCAATACCATCACCTCCTAAAGCTCACAAGGATGAGAATAATACTGAAAGAGGAAAACTTGACCCACATTCTAGGAGGTGGCCTAAGTCTGAAGTTTATGCATTAATCAAATTGAGAAGTGATATGGACCAAAGGTTCACGGAATCAGGACCCAAGGTAGCATTATGGGAAGAGATCTCATCTACAATGGCATGCATGGGTTTCCATAGAAGTCCAAAAAGATGCAAAGAAAAATGGGAGAATATCAACAAATACTTCAGAAAAAACAAAGGAAGCTTAAAGAAAAGACCCTTGAGTTCAAAGACCTGTCCTTATTTCCATCAGCTACATAATTTGTACTACAAAGGAGATTCCCTCTCTCGAAACCATGATAAGTCTGATAAAAACCTGGAAAATTCTTTGAATTCAGAGGCTTTAACAGGCATAGATGATGATAGTGATAAGCAGGAAAGGGGCCAAGAAATGAAGGGTAATGATCAGGAACCAGATTTATTAGGCATGGCAGCTGCATCAACCCAACCAACAGTGCAACCAGCAAGCACTAGCAGAGAAGGGTCGAAATATTTAGCACAGACAACGATGAGATGGAACCCTACAGTGATTCAAACTATGGATGACCAAGCAGTATCAGTGAACTATAGACCCAGTTCTGATTATTTAGGCAGAAGCAGCAACGACGACGACAACACCAAAAGAATGAAGATGGAAAGACTAAACCCGGAAGGGTTAGAAACCCAACAGAATCAATACCAGGAATTCTTTGTCAGAAGAAGAGACCATGAAGAGCAGCAGCGCTCAGATGAAGAATTAGGACATCGTCAACAGCAGCAACTTCAACAAAGAGGAAAATACCTAGTAAACCTAGTTCCAAAACCCAAACAACAACAACATTCACAGAGAACAGTATCACACTCTGCATCGCAGAGTGCAGTATTACACTCTGGATTGATGGATTTGGTGCATAACCTCTCAACTAATTATTCCATTTCTGCACCAGCTTCCATCACAGAATGATCCAAATCAATTATAACTTTAATCCACCTTCACTTTCATGGAGAACTCCACATAAATGCATAAATGGATTGATAGAAATGAACTACTATTGTTTTATACATCTGATCCAGGATATTATGTACAATCCAAATCCCACTTGGGTTTCTCTATCTTTGCAGCAGATAGTCCGTAGTTTGAAGCAGCAATGACACCTTATAATATATGTTTGAAATACATGGCTGGTACCTTTCTTTTCATGAAAATATAAGGAGTGTGATGTTTTGGATATACCCGGTAATTTATATATTTTATATGTATTTGTTTTTTTAAGTTTTATATGTATTCATTTTTTTTAAATGAGGGGTGATGTTTTGGATATACACAGTAATTTATATATTTTATATTTTAATATGGATTCAGTTTTTTTAAATGAGGAGGTAATTTTATATTTTAATATGTATTTTTTTTTTTTAAAAGAGGGGTTAAGACTCTGAGAAGAAGCATCATATCATATTAACCCCGGTATATACAATATTCACAATGTTTACATTGACATTATATTAACCCAGACCCAGGTATATACAATATTAACCATATTTACATTCACCAAATAATCAATACAATATTCACCATATTTACGTTCACCAAATAATCACAATAGCTGCGTCATATTGACGGCAGCCAATTGCTCTACAGCCCTGGTGGGAATATTTTCCAATAATTTAAAGTATTTAAGCAGCTACAAACATTGAATTTGGTTCCTTATGGGCATTTTTAGTTTCGATTAAGTGCACATCATTCTGGGCACTTCTGGATGGAAACATGAAGGGCAAAATTCACAACGAAATGACGAAAACGAAGGCTTTTTTTCCCAAAACAGAAAAACGCTTTCTCGTTAATTAGTAATGAGAAAGTACAATAAAACAGGGGATGAAGATCTCCCTGGTTCGTCATCTGTGATTGAAGAAAATCAGTTCCTATACTTCATTAACAATGCTCGAAAATTGTAAGCAGAGTTAGAACATTCCTTTTACACATTCCTATGACAATCTCTTAGTTCAAAAAGCAGATACAATCCATTAGATCAGAATGTGTCCCGATCGTTGAAAAGAACCAGAGGAGAAGATCTTGTCAAGATCTGTGCTGCAACCTTCTTTTGAGAGGCGATCTGCTTCGCCATTCTGTCTCCGATAGATGTGAGTGATAGAGACACAATTGAAAGCCTGGAACAGGACTTTGATTCAGCGTTTCCATGTATCGAGGTTATGTATCGAGGTTTGTTGAGTTCAGGGAGCTGTGATTGTTTGCCCATTCAATGATGGATATGTATCGAGGTTTGTTGAGTTCAGGGAGCTGTGATTGTTTGCCCATTCAATGATGGATTTGGAGTCCCCAAAGACAGTGAGTGTTGAGATTTTGAGCCAAGATGCACAGAAAATGACGCGCCAGAAAGGAGTTATGCATGAGAATTAATTCTAGTACTGCAGTGCCGATGGAACGTGCAGAGTCTCTCGGGGCTTACATAGATAGTCATGCAGCATCCACAAGATTCAAAGGAAGAGGCCCCATCAAAAAATCCGACTGGATAGGAAGACCAGATGTTACGAGGAGGAGAAAGGATTATAGGAGCTGATTTTTTGACAGGAGAGTATTCTAGATTGAAGGAGAAGATGTTGTGGTTGGTTTGCCCGATGTTAGGAGAGACATTCTCGAAAGTGAGGGCATTTTTGGTTCTCCATATTCCCTAGACGGTGAATAAACCTAGCGTTTGGTGTTGTGGATGGCCCACAAGCAACAACCAAGGCAAGAGAGGATGTCACAGTGGTCCTAGATTGCAAAGGGGTTTGTCATTCGAATCACATTTTTCCAAACAGAGGAGGCGAAAGGACATTGGATGAAGAGATGAATGATGTCCTTTCCTGCAGATTTATAGAGGCAGCATCTTCCCAACCCCTGAAAGCCCCTCTTGTAGAGTATTTCCCAAGTCAAAATCATGTTGTGTGCCACTAGCCAAGAGAAACATTTGATTTTGAGTGGGAAATTGCATTTCCAACTTCGAACCAACCAAGGGAGGAGATGATTCTTCCTGTGAAGCTGGTGGATTATCTTGTATGTATCAGATGATGTGACCCGATGTTGATGTAATCCACCACACCAAGTGAATCTGTTCTCTTTGGTGGGTAGTACAATCCCTGATAGTTTTAAATCAGTGATATATGAATTCCATTCCTGGATCAGATGAGCAGGGATTTCCAGCTCTTCCTCGCCTTTCCAGTGTGTACATGTGGAGGAAGAGAGATTTTTGTTTGCAGTGTCTTGTATCACAAATAAACCATTGTTATGCAAAAAAAATTACAAGTTGAAGGGATAAACCATTGTTATGCAAAAAAAATTACAAGTTGAAGGGATAATAGGTGTGGACTTATTAGGTCGGATAGGGGATCCAAACTGATTTTTGCAATGGATCCCTTTCTGACATCCCATTTTAAGTGGTTGAAGAGCCAATGCTTGATGTGGAGAAATTGCGCCATGAGAATGAGTAGTAATGTGGATCCGGTGCACCAACTCAAATCCAATCATTGAAATCTTTGTTCTGGAGATATTTGGTGTTGATAATATGTTTCTAGAGTCCCGTGTTTGAGACAACTCTCCAAATTTTTTTTAATAGGAGTGCCAAGTTGAAAGAATGAGTCTCCAATAGTCCCCATCCTCCCTGTTTGACCAAACAGTTGATGATGTCCAAGCTGACTAGGTCGAATTTGTGAGTTTGTTGAGTTCCAGCCCATATGAAACCAATGATTATGGCATTAAGCTTATGTATAGCATCTAGTATATAGGGATGTTATGCAGAACATATTTGACAAGAATAAGTCGCGCCCCCAAGGAGATCCTTCGATGTGACCACTTACAGAGTCACTCTCTGTTTTTTTCTAGAAGTCAGTCCCAATCTTTGTTTTTATATCCATTAGGCTTTAGAAAGAAGCCCAAGTAAGTGAAGCCATCATCCAATTGTGAGGATTTTACCCCAAATATGTTTGCAAGCTCCATTATCCCTACGACTTCTGGATCACTTGAAATCAAAATAGACTTTGACTAGTTCACAAGAAGGCCGGATGCATATCCAAAATCTGATATTATATTGAAGATCACCCGCCATTCAGAAGGGTCAAAGTTTCCTTTTATGAGAAGGTCATCCACAAGCATAAAATGTGAAAGGGATACCTTGTTTCCAATTTTGCAACTAGTAATATGACCTCGTTCATAAGCATTTGATAGTTTTCTAGATAGTCCATAGATGATGATGAGAAACAAAAGAGGAGACAAAGCATAGTCTTGTCTAAGTCCTCTAGAGATTTGGAAGAATTCATTTGGAGAGTCGTTAATCATGATAGCTAGGGAGGTAGTCTTAATGCAATCTTTAATCCAATTTATCATTAAGGACCCCAGTCCAATTCTGTGCAGAATCATCCACATTAGTTCCCAATCGATGCAATCAAAAGCCTTGATGAGATCAATTTTCATGAGGCAAGCATCTAGGTTGCAGGTCTTGATTGAATGTATGCATTCTTGTGCGGATGCAACAACATGGATTTTCTGGATCTCTGGGTAGCCAAACTGTTCAGCTGAAATATGTTTGGACAAAAGAGGTTTGAGCTTGTTTGCAATTGTTTTGGAGATCAATTTGTATATGGTGTTGCATAGAGAAATAGGGCGATAATCAGAGGAGGATGGTTTGGGGACCTTAGGATTAAGGGTTATGAAACTAGCATTTGTGGTGCCTGATACCCAAACAAGACTGTGAGATTCCTCCACTGTCTCAGTAAACTCAACAATCATAATCTCTTGGAAATGGATGAAAAATTCCATTGTCCAGTTGCCCAGTCCGGGGCTTTTTCCATGTGCCATTTCCTTTAAGACTAAAAGGACTTATTCTTGTGCGATTGGGAATTCCATATACCTAGGTTATTCCATGTTGGGCGAGAAAGTGAAAAGGTCACATATTTCCAACTGTTTATTGAAAGAGTCATTTTCCTGGGAGCATAGATTGTTGTTGAAATGTCTCTTTGTCTCCCTTTCGATTTACTGGTATGTAGTGAGATTTTCCTCTGATTTTGAAATAATTTTCCATATGCAGTTTTTTTTTGTCTTTTCTTGACCTGTTGGTGGAAAAATATGTTGTTCTTATTACCCTCCTCGACCCACATAAGATGACTTTTTCGTTGCAGTTCTTATTATTCTTTTTTCAAGATCTGTGATCTTCAGATTTCCAATTGAAGGATCTCTTGTTTTCTATGTTTAGAGAAAAATGTAGGGTCAGTTGGGTCTTCCAGTCTCTTGATCTATTTCTCAATCCAGAGTATTTCCCTATTAAGGTCCCCTTTTTTCTTTCTAGCTCATCCTCGGACCCTTTCTTGAGGGCCCCAAATTTACCATTTATCATATCCATTTTTTGAGAGCCTAGGACTCCAAATGGCATATTCTAGAAGGTTTGTACAAGGTCTACAAAATTTGACTCCTTCAACCATAAATGGTTAAATTTGAAGGGTTGAGCTTTTGGATGCATTTCCCCATTCCATTTGAACAAAATAGGAAAATGATAAGATATTTTAATTGGAAGAATCTTAGAGTTGAGTCCCTTTATTATGTTGGCAGTTGATTCATTTACATAGAATCTATCCAGTCATTTTTCTATACCTTGTGAGCCCCATCGCCCATTTTTCTATGTGGGTCCAATTGGAGTTGGTTTGATGTCTCAAAGATTTTTCTAACTGAATAGATCCTTGAAATAAGACCCCAGCTTGCGAGGCCTGCAATGGGAGCCCCAAACCTTAGCGATGTATGTAGATGTAACACCCTCCTCCCACATCAACCCAAGCAACCAGCCAACTAGGGTAAACATGTGACAAGAGGCCACCATGATATGATTCGACCTCCTAAGTCACATTAAGGAAGTGGAACCAATGAAAACACACCATACATACATTCAACATCAACATTAGGACCCTCAGGAACCAATCCAACCTTTTTCCCAACCATCCCCTAGGTCCAACTGAGATTTTGGACCACTTGACCTCTAGATGCTCTCGTGCTATGGGCATGCTAGCATCCAAGGACTTTTGGATGCTCTCACAGGCCTACAAGCTAGTGTCTAGGGACTATTTTATACAGTGTTGTGCTAGAGTCCCCGAGATTTGAGCCACTTTTTCAAGCCCATAGCCCAGGTCACTACCCATAATAAAATGACATCTTCGTAACAATAAGATAACAGGGAAATGATAATGCAAAAGCAATTACTTGAATAAGACCTTGACTGGAGCCCTTTTTGGCTTGAGGGGGCTTGACCCAGGTTAAGCGTTAATTAGCCAAACAAGTCCCTACACTACTGGCCATTTCGGCATCAGCTCATGGAGCATAGACTGAAGTCTCACCCGAAGCAATATGGGGGGATGTTGGAATCAAGTTTCCACACCCTTGAGATGGTTGTGATGTTGGTTTATTCAGTTATACCTGCCTTCGCGCAAGTTGCTTAGACCTCTATCCCACCCTTCAGTACATTCGTGAAAGGGTACAATTGGCTTTCGCGCAACCCTAACTTGCAGCTCATGGACTTTCACGCTGCTAGGGCAGCAAACTGCGATATCTCCCAAACTAGGCTAAGTGTCTTACTTATCTTATTAACCAATATTAGTTAGCTTCACGTAAATAGTTGTTCTTACTTTCTTTCACTTAACCAACACATTTACTTACATTCATGCATCATATAAGCATTATAAGAAAAAGTCATACCCAACATAACAAGATGCATAAACAGGAAATAAAGACGCAGAAATTGTAGAATACTTCTCTTCATTGATAATTCCGGATGATTACAAACTCGACCCGCCCTACGCACTCAACTGTAGGGGTCCACGCACTCAGCTGCAGACTTCTACCCTAGGCCTCTGTACACTTGGCTGCAGAGCTTCTAACTACGCTACGACCCAAACTTAGACTTCTTGCTTTAGAGCTATGACTTTCTTACATGTTTGATGTTTCCTTATCTACTTAGAGCTTAGCTCTTTTCATACAATCCCATGGTCCACGGACCATGGGTAGATCTTCTATAGCTAACGTTACACTTCTAAAATAAGGGCGTACAAACCTATGACTCTTTAACACCTACGCGCTCCGCAACCACATGCGGAGTCTTTACACTTGGATTACAAAATTTGACCAAAATATGGGCTTTTAGCCCCAAAACTATCCTTGGGGGATCTCGCGCCCAAAAAGTCCCCAACACAAACATTGTGACTTGCCCTCGAGTCACTCTGTAGGTGCAGAGATCTTAGTGCGAAGACGTCCCAGCTTTGTTTGGATGACCACAACCTTGGCAGCGCACTGAGTGGCCGCCTGCTGGACTTCTTCCACTCTCTACTCCATGACTGTAGCTGAACTGCCACCATGAATCTTCTACTAAGTTTCCTGCAGTGTCGCGAGCTTTCCTTCAATGGAAGTTGTGAACGTATATTCCTCGTCTATTAATGGATGTAGGCGCACTTTTAGAACCACTTCTTTATGCCAAGCAACATCCACCTGTTCCTTAAGCACCTTTGCCTCCTACATCCATGCGAGCCTTTGTGTAAGGGCGACCGTCTGTGCGGTCCCTTTGAGCTCGTCATATATTTGTTGTAGCTCGCATGCCTCTGTCTCCAGGCACTCTACATTCGAGTCCTTCTGCAGGGTGGTCAAGACCTCGAATGACTATTCAAAAAGTCGTGTGCAATCTACCAGTGCACTATCAACCACCACTATTGCTGTTGAAACAATGGTGGCATGTTGTTCCCTGACTTTTGGCGGGGTTGAAGGCTGAGCCCTCAACTATAGTTCTGCAATCTGCAGGTTCAGCTCTAGCTGAATGCTAGCCATCTCTATCCGAGCGTCGCGCACCCCTGTGGCCAACTTGCGGACGTGTGCCTCAACCGATTCTTCTGCCTGAATGTCCAACTCTGGGACCATTCGGCATGCATCCTCCACTACCTGCATGATTTTCTTATTCTATTCCACTACCTCGTTGCATTGCAGGACCAACTGCTCGATATTGATGCATTGCTCGCTCATCACCTGCAGAGCGTGACTCTCTCTTAGCCCTAAGCTCCGTGGTGACTCCATCGTGCAAGAGGTGGAGCGTCTCTCAAGGGAGCATGACCATATTCAATCCCACCCCTTTCAGGTTGCTGACCATGGGCCTGTCGGCCTCATTTTCTGTAGTAAGTGCCCCATCTGGTAGCACTGTCGTGTTGGTCACCTTTGTGCACAACATCTCCGCGGCAGCGGAAGTGTTAATCACGAGGCTAGTGGACATTGTGTCAACCTGTGGTGTGCGAGCCTGCAACTCCTGCAACTCTATCCAGAGAGCCCCTAATACCAATTGTTGCTGCTCTTCGAACTGTTGGAGGGCCTCCGCGGTGACACCCTTGAGCCATCTCTGTAGCTCTAATTTGATCATTCCAGTAGTCATATCAATACGTCAACACATTAACTATTGAGTTGCTAAATGCAGCAATTTCTCGTGATCTATGAGGTCCCAATCTTTGAAATTTAGTACAAGAACCTGCCCTAAGCACGACCCCTCAAAAGCAATGTCATTTGGGAGCAACAGAGTTTGCAAGGAGCGCTTGCTCTCATCTATGTCCTTTGGCACCTTGGCTTTTCCCTTGCGAGGAGGAACATATTCTGGTAACCTAGTAATAGGGTCCGTACCCACGGTTTCAACTTCCATTTCCAAATCCTCCTCATCCACTAGGATTTCTTCATATTCTTCCTCGTCTGCCTCCAGATTAATGGTCTTCCCCTTTTCCTACAAAGTGAGCTTGGTCCTCTGTGGGTTTCTTAGTGAGATGTGCACTGGTAGCATAGTCTGCTTATCCTTCTTTGGTCTCTATGTCCTGGGTGATTTAGGGACTTCGAATACCACTTTGGCACTCTCTAGGGAAACTTCTACTACCTCAAATTCCTGCACAGCTTCCTCGGCTGTCATCGCTCCTGTGTCCATGGCTTATGTGGGTGCTGACATAACACTATTCCACAATTCTTGAGTGTCTCTGGTATTTGCTCAAACAATGAATTTGATTTCAGAGTCTCGAATAGGTCTTGATTCATGTATACCTGAGCGCGCAACAACTCAGTTCTCAATATGCCAAGTGTTTTCCGTTGGATAGCCACTTGTAATTTATAGGGCCTTTTGAATTCAAATCCAACCGTTCCCCCCACATTTGGCCCATTAATGCTAGATTGGCGGCATATTTTCAAGAATATAATTCCTAAATTTCGCCTTAAATGCCTGCCACCCACTCCATTTGGCCACAATCCAACCATCAAATCATGAACAATGACTTTAACAGTCACTTTCCAGCGGACTTGCATGTTATTTCCACAAGAAGCGCAACTACTTTCGCACTTTCACGGACCCTGTGACTCTTCCCTACTTCGCCCAGTCCTAAAATCGTGTAGCTCCCCAACCTGGGCAGTGTAGTTTATAGTCTCGCACCTCCTTTCAGCTGCCTAGAGCGCTAACACTGTGCTTCTATCACATAGTCAGATGGTCGGGCCACCTGTGTATGGCATCAATCGACTGCCATTCACCTTCCTGGGAAGGGATCTCCATTCAACTTAACCAACTAGACCACGCCACCATCAGTAATCTCCTTTATAACATAGGGCCCTAGCCAATGCATTCTGAATTTCCTTGGAAATTTATCAAACTTACTGTCACACAACAACACCAAGTCATTCTCCTTAATATGTTGGTCATGCCATGCCTTTTCACGCTGCTTTTGGACCTGTTGATGAAATCCAACCAAAAATCTTTCTTCTTCAAGCTCACCCAACTACATGAGCCTCTCTTCTAGGGCTTCGTGATCTATCATACCCATGCGCGTTGCTATGCATAGACTAGGCACAATGTATTCCATATGCATTACGAATTCCACACCATACACAAGTCTAAAAAGGGTTTGTCCAACAGCTTTTTGCATGTTGTTCGATAAGCCCACAATATTGCAGTTATTCATAGGTCCCAATCACTTCGCTAAGCATTGCAAACCTTGTTCAGTGCATTTTCAAGCACTTTGATGAATGCCTCCATTGCCCCGTTAGCCTATGGGTGATAAGGTGTGCTCTTTTGGTGATATACCTAAAATTCCTCTGTTAGCGCGCTGATTGTTTCGTTTAGAAAGTGCGTACCCCGATCACTCATCAAAATCTTTGGACATCCAAATCACATCAATACATACTCAAATATGAACTTTGCAGCCATCGCGCCTGTTCAATCCTTCACAGGCTATGCCTCCACCCATCATGTCAAATACTCTGTCGCGGTGATGATATATTGCGCCCTTATCTTCCCTTGTGGCTGAATGGGTCCTATAAAATCTATTGCTCACTTCTCGAAAGGTTGCAATGTCAATTGTGGATTCAAAGGCATTTCATCCCTCCGTGATGGCTTGCCTATTCGCTGACATACATCACACGCCTTACAATATTCTTTTGAATCTTGATGAAGGGTTGACCACCACAACCCTGCATGTGTAATATTTTGCGCGTTTTCTCTCCCTGCATAGTGTTCTCCCGCGGTGCTCCCATGACTTTCCACAAGGATGCTACTTCTCTCTTCACAATATCTCATCAAACCCCATTTTATATAGATGCCCAACAATGACAGAAAAATCTGCCATGCGCACCACTAATTTCTTCTTTTGCTAGATAGAGTATCCTTCCGATGCAGTTCCTGTTGTTAGGAAGTGTATTATATTTTCAAAATGACCATCCACGACATGTACTGCAAATAGTGGTGCGTCAAGTAATCCTTCCTACAAATTAGTAAGTTCCTCCTATTTTGATGTGTAATAGATGATCTAGTCTCGTATTCAATCATCCAAGTTTCACAACAACTTCAAAATTGTAGTATTGGAACAATAAGATCCATCTGCAAATTCGTCCCCCCAACATAGGCTTATTGACCAGATACTTCAGCATGGAGTGATCCATTTACATCTTAAAATGGCCTCCTAGCAAGTAGTGCTAGTACATCTGGAGCGTATACACCATAGCTAGGCCCTCGTGTTCAGTGGTAGAATAGTTCTTCTCTATTTTGGATAATCTACAACTGGAAAATGCGATAGGATGGTCCAAGCCTTCGCCTCCATCCTATGTTAGCATTGCCCCCAACACTACACATGACACATCAACATGTACATGAAACTCTTTCTTCCAATCTGAGAATATTAGAATTAACACAATAACCATCTTTTCTTTCAATATATCCAAGCTTTTCTTACAGTCATCGTTCCAGCAGAACGTTACATCCTTCTTCAACAATCTTTCCATTGGCACAGCGATATGGGAATAGAATTTGATAAAAGTTCTATGTCCCAGAGTAGCATGCAACTGTTTCACACTCCTCGGCCCTTCCAAGTTTAGTATCACCACGATCTTCGCGGGGTCTACCATCAGTCCTTGTTTGTAGACCGCATGCCCCAATAGGTTCCCAAAAGGAATGCAAAACAAACACTTCTTGAGATTGAGCGCGATCTGGTATCTTCAGTAGGTATCAAACATCAAGCGCAAGCTTTCTACGTGGCACTTAACCAGCCCAAATATAGTCTAGTAATCAAAATATACCTCCAGGAACTTATGAATAAATTCCTTACATGCCGCAACAACAACGCGCGAAAATATTGCAGGCGCATTCTTCAATCCAAATGGCATTATGGTGTATTGAAAACAACCCCACTCAGTCGCGAAGGTTTTCTTGCTCCTATCCTCTGACGTGATTTTGATTTGGAAGTACCCAAAGAACTAATCAGTGAAGGAATATGCTTCCCAACCACCTACATTGTCCAACACTTCATCCGTGAACAGATTCGGGAAAGGATCATGCACACAAGTGTCATTCAGTTTTCTGAGATCCACGCATATCCTTATCTCATCCTTCTACTTTTTCTCTTGCACCACCATAGGGCTTACCCAATCAGATTCTTCCACAAGCTCAATGATGCCTACCGCTAGCATCTTGTCTAGTTCTGAGCAGAACTTCTCCTTGTATTTAGGATTGAGGCAGTAAGGCCTCTGCTTAACTGGCTTCGCATCGGGTTTTAACATGATCTTCATTACTCCTAGGTCTCTGAATATTCCTTTCAGATCCATAAACTTGGTAGGGACTAAGTCCTGGTATTCGCAGAGAATTCAATGACCTTATCCACCATCACGTCGTCCCAGTGGTCTCCAATCTTCGCGAATTTGGGTTTTGCCTCCATATCAATGTTCACTTGTTTTGTTTTCACTAGCACGATTATATCAGGGTTCTCAATTTGTAGTCCTTGAACATCGCGGTGGCCTTCCGTTTATAAAATGTTAATTTTCCAAGGATCCTCATCCTCATCTTCAACAATTACATTATAACATTTGAGTGCTTGACTCAGCTGAGTAGACCATTCAGGCTGAATTAGGTCTAAAGGATCCTACGGTATCCTAAATATGGTTGCTTTCACCTCTTGTAGCACCTCATGAATACTGTCAAAACCGTCATCAAAATTGAATGTCATCATGAATTGTTTGAGTAGGATATCCCAGTCACCTGTCCCATGGTAGAGCTCTGTTTCTATATACTAATTCATTGGGATAACATCCAGGGTATGAAAAAACAGGTGCACCCACTCAAGTTGGGGCTTTTCTCCATAAGCCTACGTCCATTTGGCCAGATGTGCACACAGATCATTCTTCCCATTGTACTTGTCTATCGGTCGCATCTTAGGCTTCCCAAATCGTGTTCTCATCATCCTCCTACATTCGTGCCAATCATCAAAGCTTCCTTTGTGTGTACCCCACCATCTTGCGCGCGTATTGCGCAATGCCCAATCTAAGGCTTGGAAGGGCTGCTTTTCTGGTATCTCCTTTTCAAATGCATCCAAAAATATATCTACCTCATTTAGACCATCATAAATAGGCATATTTCTTGCCTCTGATGACACACAGCACAGCAACCGGGTCATCATGTTACAATTTCATCATAGTTTCTTCGTGTAACCGGTTCTGCCAGCGTTCTATTTCTTCATTGGAATCTGAAGTTCAGGAAGTATCGCGATCCCATGTAATCCATCCATCCACAGTGGGAATCACCTAGTCTTGGTCTTGCGTTGTTATCTTATATATGTAGTCCAGATCATCATCACTCTCATAATCGTGGATCGGTTCTGTATAACGCGATCCTTCAACAGGATCCAGGGGTATTATTATGCGCAGTGATTTCTTCTCAAAGATCATCTTTCACTTCTTCAAATTGATTACCCTGTTTATATCAGTAGCCCAGTAAATTCCCAGGAGCGCAGGATAGGGATTGCTATCATCCACTATCTTTATTACTTCAAAATCCGTTGGTGCTTGCTCTCCCAGTGTCTATGGTCACCCCTGCAGCCACCCCATGGGAATGATTTTCTGCTGATTCGCCATCCTTAGCTAAATCGGAGACCATTGTAGTGCAGGTCTCCCCATTCGCTCCCAAGTCTACTTTGGTAGGACATTCGCATCTGACCCGAGGTCCAAAATGACCTGATCCATTTCATACTATCCTATTTGTGCGGTCAATCTCATCTCCCGTGACGTCCTTGTTTTATGCTTGCCAATTTTTCATACTATGCATGGCTCACCAGGCGTGGTCCCAACCCATCTATTGATAAGATCTTGTAACCCTTTCATAGCCTTACTGTCGCACAGTAATTTAATACAAGTTTTTAGGACAGATGTGAGCATAAAAGGTTCCATCTCTGGCTCAAGCTTATCCTTGCTTCCTAAGGTGGAGGCTTCAGCAAAGCTCTTCTTAGCTTCCATGAAGACTTCACGAGTGTGCTCCAAGTCAAATTAAGCCTCTTTTGCTAGGGCTTTGCGAACCTGTGTACTGTCTTTTGGCCATTTCCCCTTGTCATCTCCTATCACGATCCCACTCCTGAGCACTATGTTTACATTTAGATCTTGCTCGCGTGGCTCAGGCCTCATCATCTGAAGGTTCTGAGTCAATGGAGGGGGTAGTGCCCCTTTATCACATATCCTAGCTATTAGTGTAGGACAGTCTTCTATTTCATGATCAAACAGAGTGCAATACTTGCACGACAGATGCATTGGATTAGCGCAATTGCGGGCATAGTGTCCTAGTCCTCTGCAATTGTAGCAAATCAATTTTCCGCAACCTCTACCAAGTCCTCCTCTGCCTCGGCCTTGTCCATGCACTTGAAATCTAGTCCGTGCCATCCCTACATTATGGTCAATGGGTCATGTTTCAGCTTGAACCCTATAGGCGGGAGTTCTATCCATCATCAATTCATAAATCCTGTAAATACACTCATCATGTCCTACCGACCTACAAAAGTTGCAGAACAACTGTTGCGGTGCTTGTACATACTTCTATAACAAGTGATAGTTATCTGTGGCATGTTTTCCGGCTACCTGGCAGATAGCGCACCATAATGCAAGCCCCACACTAGGTCCTGCTTAAGCTTTCGGCCTTAAAGGCATCGTTCCTCCCCTTTCAAGGTAATTCGTAACGACTGGGAAATGGTCTTTGTCATGACCCTGACTCTTGCATTTCAAGCACCATACTTCCTTGTGTACCTCTGGTCGAACCGTCCTATCCTGCTTCAGACCTTGCATCTCAAGGCACATATTCTTTAGTTGTGCATGGATCTGCTAAACTCATAGATTAGGATCTTGCATTGGAGTCTCATGTAGTCTCATGGCAATCTCCAAGGCCTCTGCTTGAGTTTTTATCTTCTGTGGTGACAATGCACTTCTTAAGTGTGGTAGTAGTGAAGCCACAAACCACTTGCGATGCTTTCCATTTGTCAAGTTCATGTTGGCTTTGCGGATTGTACATTTCAACCTCTAATCTAGTTTCCAAGGCATCTCGTCTGGTTGCATCGCGATCTCTTTGAATCCCACAATCGATGGCACCTCAAATTTAGGCCTACTAAATTCCCTATTTAGTGCTGTCTGGATGTCTGCTACTCTGGCATTCAGGTTATCATTAGAGTACTTAATATACCAGGTGAGCGCGCGATCTTGCAGAGCACTAACCAATGTTGCCTTCGATATGTGATAATCTATAACACCTTGAGCTTCCCATACAACCCTCACAATGAACCATAACTGGTCTGGGTCCTCATTTCCCAAACCTTTGAACAAAGGCAACTTCATTGTATTTTCCATACTGAACCGCGGTGGAGGTGGAGGTGGTATGGGTGAAGTTGGAGGCAATAGCGGTGAAGTCAGAGGTGGTGTGGGTAGAGGTGGTATTCGCGGGAATCCTTGCCTTATTAACTGAATAGTGCTTCGTGGAGAAACCTTTGCTATCGCTTCTTCGTCCCTTCACAGAGGTGAAATCACGGGGCTATACTCTAGACCCTTATTTCCTTCGTTTCTGTAATTTTTTCTGCTCCCCGTAGTCACTAACATCAAGGTAGTTGCGTAACCCGTTTTTTGCAAAACAACATTTTAATCCAAGTATTCAAATATTTTACGTACTTACCTCACGGTCCTTTGAAAAAGCATTGTTCCACCTCGCTATAACTGACTAAGGTGTCAACCACGAATTCAGTAACAAATCCTCCTATGACACAATCGAGCCAATGATCGACAGTGCGGGTGATCTTATCCTTCGATGCTTCCAACCTTTGCACTAACTTTGGGGTCCACACAATAGGACCATCAAGTTTCCACCTTCTTTGGCTATCTGCTAGCTTCACAATCTACTTGTATAGCTCAATAGGGAAAGAGGAAAAAAAGATCTTGTAGATCTCTATATACAAGTACAAGTCCAACCATTGTTCCTTTGTCAGTCGTGGGTTTCTGTTCTCTTGTGCTGCGAATTCGTGGATTTTTCTATCCAACCAGTCTCCAATCTCCTTCTTAGTTAGATTCCAGTGATACAACATCACACATCTCTTATGCAAATTCCAGTCTCGGCAACAGAACCATTTGTTGGCTTGAGGGGGCCTGACCCAGGTTCAGTGTTAATTAGCCAAACAAATCCCTATACTATTGGCCCTTTCAGCATCAGCCCGCAGAGCATGGATTGAAGTCTTACCCGAAGCAGTATGGGGGGGTGCTGGAACCAAGTTTCTGCACCCTTGAGATGGTCATGATGTCAGTTTATTCCGACTATACCTGCCTTCATGTAGGTTGCTTATCCCTCTGTCATATCCTTAAGTACCTTCGCGAAAGGGTACAATTGGCTTTCACGCAGCTCTAACCTGCGCTTAGGGACTTTCGTGCTACTAGGGCAACAAACTGCAATATCTCCCAAACTAGGTTAAGTGTCTTACTTATCTTATTAACTGATCTTATTTAGCTTCGTGTAAACAAATGTTCTTACTTGCATTCACTTAACCAACACATTTACATACATTCGCGCATCATATAAGCATTGTAAGCGAAATTCATACCCAACATAACAAGATGCATAAACAGGAAATAAAGATGAAGAAATTGTAGAATAATTCTCTTTATTGATAATTCTGGACAATTACAGACTCAACCTGCCCTGCGCATTCAACTGCAGGGGTTTGCGCACTTAGCGACACCCTTCTATCCTAGACCTTTGTGCACTCAGCTGCAAAGACTCTACCTACGCTATGACCCAAACTTAGATTTCTTGCTTTAGAGCTATGACTTTATTACATGTTTTATGTCTCCTTATTTACTTAGAGCTTAGCTCTTTTCATACAATCCCATGGTCCACATACCATGGGTAGATCTTCTACATCCGACATTATATTTCCAAAATAAGTGCGGACAACCCTATGACTCTTTAACACCTACGCACTCCGCAACCACAAAATACGGAGTCTTTACACTTGGATTACAAAATTTGACCAAAGTATGGGCTTTTAGCCCCAAAAATATCCTTGGGGGATCCCGCGCCAAACACCCCTACTAGCCATGACAATAATTTCGTCAAGCTTATCACAAATATCTAATCTACAATTTTAAATAACATATCTAATCATAGAGGTCTCATACTTAGCTGAGAATCGCTAAGAGACATTGATGTCTCAACACATTGACTACCATTTCATCCATTAGGTCATAGATACATTGTTCATTAATTTACAAGTAAAAACATGATGAGATCCATACCAACATAATAGCAACATAAATACCAATGAAATCACAACCATATGATCCACATATAAACCATTATAATACTCATATAAATACAAGGAGAAATAATCTCATATTGATGATGCAAAATTCACCCACGTGCCATATTCCAAGCATGAGTGTCTAATTTCATAGAACACATCAATTCAAAACCATTTAGGGCTTCTAGAGCCATCCATCTCAACCCACCAAACAGTGATTCCACCTCATGGTCGGACATCACAAAACCATCATTAGATTCGTCTCTATCTAAGCCTTCTAGGACTTCCAAAGTGTTTGTTCCAACCAAGGCTTTCGGGACCAATAACTCAACCCACAAATGTCACCGAGCTTCAAGGGAATTTGTCCAACTAAGGCTTCTAGAACTAGTAACTAACCCACCAAGGGATTCCAAAGCATTTGTCCAACCAAGGCTTCCAGGACTAGTAGCTCAACCCAAGTTGTTACAGGGCTTTGAGAGTGTCTGTCCAAACAGAGCTTCGAGGAACTAATAACTCAACCCAAGCTAAGGAAACATGACAACCAACCAAAACAAAACATGGAAATAAACCCACAATATCCATGGTTATCTAGAAAATGGTAAGGCTAGGCAATCCACTGTCAATCCAGGCAATCCTCCATGCCAGTGACAAATCATGACCAAAAATCAACATGCATATGCCATGCATGCCAAAACTAGTGAGGAAAACATACATGTAACTTGGTACCTACAAGAAAATCCCATTGTAGTTGTTGATCCCGATGTCCTCTTGCATATTCTTGCTCTTTTTTTGCCTTCTTGCTCCAAGAATCCAAGTATGCCACATCACCCAAGAGTGCTCCAAGAAAAATCACCAAGAGTATGAGAGAGAGAGAGAGAGAGAATAATGAGAGAACTCCAAAACTGAACTGACAAAATGTTACCAACTGATCCTCAAAAGAATTTTTTATGAATGAGGCCTCTATTTTCTTCATTTTCCTTTATTTTTCTTCATTTTCCTCCTCACTTGCAACCTGTGACCTTTCACCTCCCTTTTCTCCTAATTTCCATTATTTTCATAAATAAATGTGCCAAAATGCCATTTTGTCTTTCCAAAGCCTTAACCATTTTCTTTACCAATTTCCTTAGCCATTAAACAATCACAAGTGATCCCATCACAAGGATTTTACCCAACATTCAGCTTGAAATAAGTGTCCCATCAACCATGGTTATTATTTTTCCTTTATTAACTTTTATTACATGGAATTTTCACTAGGGCTGTTACAAACCTTCCCCCTTATGGGAACATTATCCTCAATTTTCAACAACACCTATAACCACAAAAATTATATAAGCAGAACACACTGTCGATGGAGCTTTATAACTTAGCTCGATGTAGTATTTATAATGATCAACCTACTGAGAAGCAAACCAACATGAAAACATAACAGCATAACATCCTAATGACATGACACCAATACTGCTTATTGGAGTTTTATAACATATCTCATGGTGGTATTTATATCCATATACATATGTACATATAGCAACATCACCAAAATATATACCAAAAAATATACCAAGATATATACCAAAACACCATATCAAAACTATTTTGCCTCAACTGACAAACAAAGAGGATACATAACCCACATCCAATCTGCCATCTCCCATGTAGTTTCATCGGGCCCAAAGTGCTTCCATTGCACTTTAACTTGTTCGATTACTCAGTTCCTGAGCATGAGCAAATTTTTCTGCAATATACACTAAGGCTTCAACTAGAAGTCTCCATCTGGTTCCACCTACAATACAGATCAGTCAATCACATGATCAACATCTTTAACATACTTCTTAAGCAATTACACATGGAAAACATCATGGACTTTCACTATCGGAGGCAATGCAAATTGATATGCTACTAACCCTATCCTCTCAATGATACTGAAGGGTCCACAAAACCGCGATGCCATACATGATCCAATCATAAGGAGCTCTTCTTTGGTTTAATACACAAGTACACATGTTCCCTAACCTGAAACTCCTTGAACAACCTATTTTGATTTGCATAGTTCTTCTGCCTATCCTGTGCTACCTTTATATTCTTCTTGATCACCTACATTTCTTGTTCCATGTCTACTAATATGTTTGGTTCAATCAACACCCTGCTAACTGGATCAATCCAACTGAAAGGAGTATTCCAACTCTGCCCGTACAATGCCTCAAACAGACTCATCCTCAAAGATACTCTTCCCACCTTCACTATTGATGCATCACATACATCCTCAACATTTCCTCTAATATCCTATTTACCCTCTTTGTCTATCCATCTACCTGTGGATGATAAGTTGTACTGAAGGCCAACTCTGCGCCCAAACCTACAAATAACTCCTTCCAAAACATAGAAGTGAACTTTGCATCCCTATCTGACACAATATTCTTTGGAACACCATGCAATCTGACCACGTCTCTGATGAATACCTATGATACATCACTAGCTGAGAATGTAGACTCCACTAGAATGAAATGTGCAACCTTTGTCAACCTATTCACAATAACCATGATGGAATCATGTTGTCTCATTGTCCTAGGAAAACCTATGATGAATTCCATGGAAACAACTTTCCATTTCCACTCTGGAATTTTGATCGGCTGTAGTAGTCCACTTGGATGTTTACACTTTGTCTTCACACGCTAACAATCAAAATACATAGCCACAAACTTTGCTACATCCCTCTTCAGGTTCAACCAATAATAAAATATCTTCACACTGTCAATGTCTTCTAATAACCTGGGTGACCTGAATATGGTTTCACAAGAAACTCCCTGAAGATCATCTTCTTGAGCTCACTATTGTCTAACACATATATCCTATCTCTGAATCTAACCAACCCATCTAATGTAAGGCAATAGTCCACATCCCATGCACCTGCACCTGTACCTGTGCCTATAATACCACCTGTACTTGTACCAGTACTCTACTACAACCTATGCATAATCTCTATATATCTGTCGTCTTGTTGACCTGCCTACAAGATCCTATTCTATAAGTATGCCACATAGGAGCTCATATTTTCTAAGTGATTTATATGTATCCCCCTGCTAAGAGCATATGTCACTCTGTTTTCTTTGCCTTTGATGTACCTAATTTCGAAATTGAACTCACTGATCATGGCCAACCACCGAGCTTGCCTACCATTCAGGTTCGGTTGGTCAAATAGATACCGTAAACTAATGTGATTACTCATCAATGTAAACCTCCTGCCCCGAAGATAATGTCTCCACATCTTTAATTCATGTATGATGGCTGCCAACTCAAGATCATATGGGGTAGTTCTACCCATGCTCATTTAGTTTTTGTGACTCATAATATACCACTTGTCCATCCTCTATAAGGAATCCACCAAGTCCTTTCTTGCAAGCATCTATGCACACCACAAACTTTTTGTTCGAATCTGCAATATTTAACACTGGTGCATGTGTCAACAATTGCTTAAGCTGCTCAAAATTGGCCTCACACTCCTCTGCCCATTCAAACTTCTTACCTTTCCTCTGCAATGACATAATAGGATAAGCAATATGTGAGAAGTTCTTGATGAACCTCCTATAATATCTTTTCAACCCCATGAAAGATCTCACCTCATCTACATTCCTAGGAGCTACCCGCTCCATGATGGGCCTTATCTTTTCTGGATCTACTGCAATGCTCTCCATGGAGACAACATGTCTCGAGTAATGTACCTTATTCTGAACAAAAATTCACTTGCTAAGATTAGCATACAACTAATGATCTCTCAACAACTCCAACACTGTTGCGAAAAGCTCGACATGATCTTCCTCATTTTTAGAATATACTAATATGTCATCAATGAATATAATAACAAACTTAATATCCAAATAAAAACGCAACACACTATTCATCAAGCACATAAATGTAGCTCCAGCATTAGTCAAACCGAATTGAACTACAACAAACTCATAATGCCCATACCTGGTTCGGAAAGTTGTCTTGTAAATTTGCTCTCTTTGATGTGCATCTGGTGGTATCTCGATCTCAAGTTGATCAAAGAACAATGATGCTCCCTTCAGCTGATTGAATTAGTCATCAATCCTCGGCAACGAATACTTATTCTTGATGGTCACTTTGTTCAATTTTCTGTAGTCAATGCACAATATGAGAGTCCCATATTTCTTCTTCACAAACAATATTGGTGTGCCCCTAGGTGATACACTTGGCCTAATGTATCCCTTTTCCAACATTTCCTTCAACTATATCTTCAATTCTACCAACTCAAGTGTGTTCTTCCTGTAAGGTGCCTTTGATGCTGGAGCTACCCCTGGCACCAAATCAATAGAAAAGTCTACCTCCCTATGAGGTGGAAACTCTATAATGTCCTTAGGAAATACATCCTTGATCTGTTGTAAAACTAGGTACCTTCTCAACACATCTGCATCCTCAACTTCCTTACCTTTGTCACTAGAATTGTGCACTGCAAATAAAATACACCCTTTCATGTGACTATTCTTTGCTTGCATAACTGTCACCATCCTAACTCTTATGGATTTCTTCTTTCCCTGTAAGACTCTTGGTTCCCAATTGTCATCCACACACTCAATGACTTTGTCATAACAATCTACCTTGGTTCTATGAATATACAACGAATCCATACCCAACAAAATATTGTATGATCCCAATGGTAATACATTCAAATGTGTTGCAGTATGCATACCATTCAAATCAAATGCACAAGCTCTTACCCAATGGTGAACTCACTTTGTGGTACTGTAGCCGGCTGCACTAACCAAGATTCTGCATGCAATTCCTTACTCAAACCACACTTATCCACCAAGTCAAGACTAACATAGTTATATTTAGATCCAGGGTTAATCAAAATAGAAATAAATTGATCACAACGCTTACTATCCATCTCAATGATAGATGCCTGATGGTCTGCCTGTTTGTTATCCAATGCTGCATAGATATGAGGAATGCTCTGACCAATATCCCCAATAGTCTGTGTGTCCTATGCACTATATATCTAAGGCCTACCACCTTGATTCTGTGTACAATCTCTCCTACAATGATCTTTTCCACAAGTCCAGCACTCTATAGGCTTCCATCCTGCACCCTTATTCTACTCCTCAGATCGATGTCTTGTCCTCTATCTAATGCATTGAACTTCTTAGACAGTGCAACATTATCTTTATTATCTGTACCGTGAGGTCTTGCTCACTTTCTATCCCATTTTCCTTTGTTCTTTGCATTACCTTTCCAATTTGTCTTAGTCTCAGATCTACACTTCGATTGTTCATAGTGATGCCTTAACTTTTGAATGGTCTCCTCCAATGATCTAGGTTCATCAAACTCCATCTTTCCTTTGAATGAAACCGAAAATCCACTAATGAAGCTCTTAATCCTTGCCTTTCCCTTCGTGAGATAAGCAACATACCTCAGTAACTCCAAGAACCTGCTAGTGTGCTCCTCATCTGTCATGGATCCCATCTTTAGCTCATAGAATTATTTTGCCTTGTCATCAAATTATCTCTCCGACAAATACTTCTTCTTGAATAGCGACTCAAACTCACTCCAAGTCAAGTCTTCCTCATGAATACATCTATCATTATTCATGTCTTCCCACCAAACTTTTGCTTTACTTTTGAGATTGAATGTAGCTACTCTGGCTTTCATGTTCTCTGAATAGTCATGTAACTTGAAGAAGTTCCTCATGCCAAGCAACCATGCCTCTACATCCTATGGTTTCTTCATCTCTCTATCAAAAGTAGGTAGCTTTGTTTTCTTAAACTCATATGGCAAGTATCCCTTATCACTCTTCCTGTAAGGATGATAATGATGATCATAATGCCTATCTAAATAAGAACTAGAATAATACATGTGTCTATTCCTTCTCCTTTCCGGAGTGTCCAACAATCTTCCATCTTTGACCATGTCATCTTATCTGACTTGTGACCACCAAGTGACCTACTATCATATGCCCTATTGTTTATGTCCTCCCGCTCATAGTTGATCTAACATGGTCCCTGTTTCTGCAAATATGACAAACTCTGAAGTATCACTGTATTTATCTCTGTTTATTGCTCTTGTGCCTACATAATTCTGCCATTATCTGCCTTACAACTCCTTATTTCTTCCTTTAAGCTTTTCAGTGTATCTACCAAATCGAAAGAGTCCCCAACTCCATAATTCTCATTTGATTCATAGGGAGAGCCTTTGTAGTCTACCATCTTGCTAGCCATTTAATATTTCTTCCTACAAGGTATATTATGCCATCTAAACCAAATCAAAATAACCCAATGTACCTTAGTATAGCTCTGGGAGGATACTTTGTTTGCAAGATCAAAAAATCAACATGATACATGTATAACATAATCATGACAACATATGGAAACATAACACATACACATATAACCATGCAACCACCATTCTAGCTAGGGTCCAGTCATTAATGCATAACCTTATCAACAACTCATACCATGACCTCATGCATGTCAACCACCACTACATCACTATACACTTTACCACATGCAAACATTAACATGCATAAGCAATGCGTAACCAACCATAAACATGCATAAACACATGTAATCAAGCATAAATGAACAATACTTGTAACCAAACCTACAAGAATGATACATGCAACCAAGCATACAAGAATGCAACAAAATATACAAGAATGTAACCAAGCGTACAAAATGATACATGTAAGCGACATATAAAAACATGTAACCAATCATACACACACGACGATGCACTCCACAATAACAAGATCAAATTCCACACGATGACATCACTAGGACCATGATCAAGATCATGCAAATGCAACAAGTACATGGAATGTAAGTGTAAGAGACACACATGCAACTGACATGCATGCATGACCAACACACAACCCATCTAGTCTGTTATCACTCAGGTTGTTCCCCCAAGAAAATACTAACGAGGGAATACGACCCAGGTAACGAAAAACCAATCTTTTAGATACAGATTGTAGCCAATCTGCATCCAGAGAGGGCTCCTTCTTTATAATTAGCTTTGTTCTGAGGTTTTTTTAGGCTAGTTATGATGTACAGGGTTTTGTTTTGATTTTGTTGGATGGTGATCATGAGTAGGCATGGGCTGCAAATCTAAACAGTTTATTCCATTGGGCTGATGGAGTCTATGAGTATGAACTGTTGAATATGATTTCTTTGACAGAAGGTTATACTACAGAGCAAGATAATCAATCTTGGAACAATTTTATAATCTGGAAATAGATGGAATGGAAGCCAGTGGGTGAAGGGAAATTAAGAATCTTTCATCATGTTGGTAGAGGGAAATATATGAATATTACAAAGGAGCAATTAAAAATTCCTTGTTTAACGTTCCAAGTGAAAGAATCAGTGAAAATAGGAGCAGTAAGAATTCCTATTTATGCTGATTCTGAAGAAAACATAAGGAGTAATGGAGATTGAGCATAGAGTGTATTTAAACAAATTCTGGGCTATTCTTTTTCTCTATTACTAAGTGTATGAAACATATATGATATTTGTAAACATGAAAAACTGTAAAACATAGGTAAGAAGAAACTTATTGATCCATAAAAGACACAGGAATCATGTAGTAGGGCCTAGAGCATCGAATTCGCATTCAAACAATGCAGCAACAGTAAACTTCAACAAACTTTTGTTAAAAATTCTTAGAATTACACCACAGTCCAGAAGAGATATCACCAACCCCGAATACATCTCTTGGGGAGGTATTTATACAAAAAGAGTTACAAAATATCTCATAGAGAAAATATCAAGCAATAACTTTATCCATCTACTTCTTCAAAGGAAGTAAATGACATTGAAAACATCAGGCAATGAATGTAGGAGTAATTGCTGTTGTGCTGGCTGCCTTAGGTGGTCAGATATTTTTGACTTTTTGACTCAATGAGTCGGCTGGTAGCTGTCTCTTTATTTTGCATTCCTGCGTTGTTGTCCCAGCCCTTTCATCTGTGCTTGACTCCTCTTTAATGCATTTTGGCGTGACTTCCTTCCTCTGTTGTTTTCATTTTTATGATATGTGGCACGTGCATTGAATTTGATTAAATGCAGATGATCAAAAGAGAACTACAACTATATTGGTAAAACCTCTAACATACTCTGCCACCATTGGTCTGTTGGCATCTGGTGTCTTTGTAGTTTTATCAATATTTCATCAGCTTCAGTATACCTATAGAAATTGGGCTGGACTTCAAAAATATGTGTTATTTCATGCTCAATATAGAACAAATTTTCCAATTTGTCATATAAGCTCTGTCTAGAGGGAGGTGCTATGTCTTCTGAAGTGCTTGATGATGTTGTGATTTGACTGGTAACACATGTATTCACCTTGTGAGCATATTGTTCATGTGTCAACAGTCGCTGATTGCTGGTTAACAAACTGGGTAGACCCTTTTGCTGCAAGGCTGTAAAATTTTCTTTAAAAGCATTTATTTCTATTTGCATTTCTTGACACTTCCTCTCCAGATTTTGTATAAAATTCCTCATGGTTAGCACCTTTTTAACTGTCAAAATGGTACATGTTCTGTCCCTGATATCTAGAGTTGCTAGTTGTTCTTTGGTATGAGTATTCAAAAAATGAATTAGTCTATTGGCCTGTTCGGGCATGTTTTACCAATAATGCTCTAGCCTTTTGAATCTCCACTTGGGCCATTTCTATTAGTTCAATTTGCTCATGGATAGTTTGTATTGATCTCCATTGATCAGTGATGGACTGGCCAATTTTAGTCCACAAAATTGTTTTGATTTCTGATAGAGGTTTATGAAGAGTAATATCTTTCTCCAAGGATTTTACCTTATTTTCCAAGGCCTTTACCTCTCTAGTTTTTTCTGCCACAGTTATTTTAGATTTATCATAGCTTACCTCTAACTTGGCCAGTTTTTCTTTGGCTTCCTTTAGCTCTGCCATTTGGAGTTCTAATTATTTTATTTCCTTCAACATCTCTTCCATGCTCATTCTGGTATCTGGTACTGTTGTTGTTGTTGTTGCTGAAGCATCTGTGGCTGATGTACCTGTTACTGGGACAATGGGAGGTACTGCTGTTGTGGTTGTAGGAGGAGCAGTTGTGCTTGTGGGAGCTATTTCTGGTAGCTGGGAGGTCGACACTCCCTGCTTCTCTTTCATTGCTTTCTTCAATGCCTACTCTGTTTCTACTAATCTCTCATTCATCCTCATTAGTAAACCCATCATGTCCTCCTCTTTTTTCTTCTATGCAACTTCTGTGGTTTGTGGATGCATTGTAATTGGTAGCTTTAATTGCTTTTTGAGGACTACAATGTCCTCCTCCTCCTTCTTTATTAGTGCTTTGATGCCTTTTGCATCCTTGGGATCATGTCCCAGCACAATGATAATTTCTTCCAAGGACTTAATCCTATTGTCCTTGGCTAAGGAGGAAGCTTTTTTCCAATTCTAATTGGCAGAGGTATTGTGCAATGAATTCTGCAATTTGTGAGCTAATAATGCCTTATTTGCCAAGGTGGAGTACACCATTTCTCTAGTTTGTTTATGTAACTCAATATGGTCCATTGGATGGATGTCTTTAGAGAGAACTTCCAGATTGGTCCTGATATAATCAGCAGCTGACTGTGGCTGCTGCATTGTGGGCTTGAAGTGACTAAGGGTAATTTTTCCTTCTTGCATATCATATGCTGCCATTAACCTTTGTTGATTTGTGGGAGCCTTTATCAGCAATTGATTATAAATTTGGATCCTTATTGGCTCATTTCTTGCCTTTATTTCAATAAATGCTCTCTTAATATCTGAGCCTTGCTTGCTCTGTGGCCTGGTGGATGTAATCTCCACACTATGCTGCCTCTCTAGCTCTTTCTGATATGAGCTAGTTGATGTTTCCAAATTTGGAGTAGTCTGTTGTTCAGTCCTTCCTTCACCTCTTGGGCTGCTTGTTGTCTCTTCCAAGAGTTCCTCTTCAGAGTAAGGATTTAACCTTTGCTTCTTTTCCCCTAGCTGCCCTCCTGGTCCACTTACAGGTGTGCTTTCCTCTCTGTCCCTTTTGTTGCCTCTTTCCTCTTTTAGAGGAGTTTGTAATACAGGGATTTCAGGCACCTTAGTCTGTGTTGAAGGACCTTGCCCTTGGCCTTGTTCCTTTGAGGTGTCTGGTTGTTCTGTCATTGTTTCTTTCTCTGTGTCTATTACCTCCTTACCCTTTGCTGATCCGGTGTTGGCCTTTTGTGTGGAGTATTGAGAAGTCTCGGCAAAAGATGTATCACCTCCTATGTGCTGAGGCAACTTGAAGGATACCTGTCCAAAAGAGTCCAGGTCAAGCGTTTTTTCAAGTCCTTTCATGGCCTTTTCCAATTTCTCTTCTTCAGTAATTTCTTCCACTAAGGTGCCTTCTAACCATTGTTGTTGATTAGCATACTGCTGGATTTCAGGTATTTTGCAATGAACATATGGAGCTAGGTTGTTTTTGACTTTTCTATAACTTATAAAATGATTGGGGTCATATGGTGCCCAATAAAAGCTTTGTTTCAGCTTAAGTTTCTCTCCTAAAAACCTATCAGCTTGCTCCCAGGCTTCCCTTTTATTGAAGATAAAATGGCCCAATTGATTTCTTATTTTCAACTGTGCCTTTTTCTTAGCCTTCATGAAGTGGATTATGTCTGTATGGATAAACTGCCTGAAGTACTCCAATGCGAACAGCCTCATAGGCACAAATTTGGGTAGCTTGTAGGGGCATAGTTCACAGCCATAGATCCGAATTTGAGTGTGATTCTAGTAGAAGTACCAATCACCTATGTTGTAGCTTTTGGAGAGCTGTAAATTTTTTTGCATTTCATCAGTGAGTCTAGCAGGAGGAGTTGTCACCAATAAGGAAGAGGCTGGGTGTATGAACAGGTCAATGAATTCACAATAAGTATAAGGGGAGTCATTAACATGGTGGAAGACTGAGGTCCAGAAGATTACAGACCTTCGCTCTCCTTTGAGATCTAATTTTCTGAGGGAAATTTGAAAACTATCTGGTTGATTGAACAACAACAAATGATATATGTATGATGTGTATTTAAACACTCTTTCTTATTCCATGCTCATGAATTGCTGATGGATCTTATCAGCTATGAAGGTTTCATAATCATACTTGATAGCAGGGGGCTGTCGTGGAGTAAAAAATGGATAGCAAAACTAATGTGGTCTCATCAACATACTCCGTTGTTTTAAATCCTAGGATATAATAAATCATGTCAATAATGAACTTCCCAGCCTCATTGAACCAGACATGGACATAGGGAGGAGGCTCTGTGGGCTGGCGATCTGGTCTTATAAATGTTTGAGCAATCTGAGTTAACTCTGACTTGGAAAGTTTGGCATCTTGGTCAAGAAAAAACCCCATGGAAAGAGGAGTGAGAGGTTGAGTTGGCTTGAAGTGCAGCATTTCATTTATGGATTCAGGGGTGATGTAAAAAAGGACATTTCCTGAAGGGGTCATCATTGCTCTTCGAATGGGCTCATAATTGGCATGGCATTGGTGAATGAGGTGACGGAATACATTGACTGAAGGGAGGTAGTCTATGGGCATATTGGACTCCCAGATTCCATAGACATCAACATTGCTCCTGTAGCTATTCCTAATTTCACAAACTGCATGGAGATGAGGCTTGTCACCCCTTAAGTCATTAATTTGGAAATATCTGTCAGCTAAAGGTATCCATTCCAGTTCTTTGTGTGGAGCATTGAGAGGTGCAACATTCAGGGCCACTGGAGCCTCCATTGCTCAACTGTCTGTAATTTTTCAATTTGGAATTTGGGTCTGTGTAGCAAAAGTAGATAAAACAATGGCTCCAGGGCCTTTATGAGGGAATTGCAGACTGAAGTTAATTCAAATTTTAACTTGTTGGGTGAATCTTACAGTGAAACACGAAGCTTGCAGGGTCTTTTGGTCAAAATGGACAAAAACAGTGGTGATTGTGTGCTTGTAGAAAGTAGTTTGACGATTTGAGCTTGAATTTGGGTGTTTTTTGGAAAATTTGCAGAGGAAAGTCCAAAACAGTGGGCTTGGGAACAAGATTTGGGTAAATACTTGTTTCTATCGACTCACTATGTTTTTAGCTACAGGAATCGAGTGTTTTGCGGAAAATGGACAAGACAGGTATGCTTGGGGTGTGTTCTTCAAGAACTATAAACTGAATTTGTTCGATTTTTGGTTCTACGGATGCAATTCAGAGAAAAAACCGAAAATACACAGGGTTTGGAGAAAATGGAGCAAATACCTGTGTTTTTGCGATGCACACGAGAGTAATTGGCCGGTTGGATGATGATTTGTAGAGCAGGATGCCAGATTATGGTGGTCAAGGTGATGGATTGGAGCTTTAGTGGCAAGTTCGTCGTAGTTTGCATGCACAAGTTCCGCAAAATAACAAATAGAAATGGACAAAAACAATCACTTTCACGATTTTTGACAAAAAATTTGGCTTTATGGGATTTTTGGCGCTTTTTGTGATGACGTCAGCATGACGTAAATTTTTTGTCATGTAGCAGGGTACAAAAGATGACGTGTCAGATGACATGGAGCTGAGGTGGCAATGGTGCTGTGGGTATGACATGGGGGTGACGTCATCAGGGTTCAGTGGGGGCGGTAAATGGTATTCCCTGCACCACTTTTGGGACAAAGGTTGTTTCGGGCGGGGGGGATGCAATGATATTGGGCGGGTGAGACACGTCCCGTGGTACGGCGGGAATACCGTTTTTCATCGGGCGGTAACTTTCGGACATCGGAGGGTTTCTGATATTGATGCGGGCCATCAGATGGGAAAGCCTAGATCCGACGGTTGATGCATGATGGACATGGCAGAGGGTTATGGTGCAGGGCCCGACTAATTAAATCAACATTTTGTAATGTTTTTGGGGGTTAACTTTGTTTTCCAGGACTGCGTGTTTGGTTATTTGTTTAACCAAAGATTAAACAAATTCCATAGCTCTTTTGCGTGCGGGGAGGGTTATCACAGGGTTTCAAATAAACCATTTAATCCCCGAAAATAGCATAATATGGCTTATAACTAACTTGGGTGGGAATACTAAGGTTTGGGGGGTTTTAATGGTAAATATAATATGGGCATGGGAAAATTTATAAGGGATTTATATACTAAAGTTAATGTGTTAGTGTGAAATTTCGGTATGATGTGATAATGAGCGCTAAGTTGTGTAGTGAAACTTAGGCTACAGGGATAGTCAGAAGAAGAAATATTTTACACAAGAAATGTGGCTTTGATATCCTAAGTCAAAACAGAGTTTCACTTAGCCTTTTCCATGAAATGAAATGAACTAGGAGTACTAAGCAGATCTCAGTGTCCTTGGAGGGAGGTTAGTGAGTGATTGTTGGGAGGGGAACGAGGGGAAATTAGTCATGCTTCTTTTGACTTTGTAGCCACACCTTTCCCTGGTAGTTATGATATCCATGAAATGAATCATCCTAAAACGACAAAATTGCTCACAAACCTACTTCTCCAACACCAAAACTGCCTACCCAACCTATTATACCTAACATTTTTTCTTCTTTCTTGCTTGGGTGCATTTGAACTAGCAACCCTGATTCTCTTATTTTCTTTTAGCTACCATCCTATCTAAGTCTGCCCTTATTTCTTCCAAGGGCTCAGATTTAACTATTGAGACCCTTTGCTTCTCTACCTAATTACTTATCTGCCAAGCTTGAACTGTTTGGACAGACTTTATTCTCTATTTCTAAGACAAGTAAATTTAAATAGGGACTTGGACAAGATTGAGCTGTTTGGCCATCCATTAACTATGGCATGAGTGAACTGATTTCACATAATGAAATTATTCAAAAATGGAATAGTAGTGGCATTTTGGACTAGCACACTTTCCTGGTATTTTCATTTGGGGTTCATTTTTTTTCTTTTTCTTGACCATTTCATTTTTCTTGCCCTTTGATTTTTCTTTTAGGGCACACCCTCTTTTCATTTTTTAATTTTTTGTTTTCTTGGAATATGGAACACCTTTGCAGCCAGCCAAAGGTTTGAACATATTAGGCCTTATCAATGTCAATCATGAAAAATGACACCTATTGGTATAGGAATCTAACATAGTCTAAGGGGTGAACCACACATCTACCCAAGCAATCAACCAACCAAGCTAAACATGCGACGAGATGCCACTATGATATGATTCGACCTCCTAAGTCACTGTAAGGACCATATAAACATTCAACATTAGCATTAGGACCCTGAGGAACCAATCCAACCTTTCTGCCAACCAACCCCTGGGTCCCACTAAGATTTCATACCACTTGGCCTCTGGACACTCTCATGCTATGGGCATGCCAACATCCAGGGACCTCTTTCCACTCTCACAGGCCTGCAAGCTGGCGTCTAGGGACTTTTTTACACAATGTTGTTCTAGCGTGCCTCAGTTTTGAGACACTTTTTGAGGCCTAGAGCCCAGGTCACCACCGAGAATAAAATGACATCTTCATAATAGTAAGATAATAGGGAAATGACAGTGCAAAATTAATTACTTGAATAAGACCTTGATTGGACCCCTACTAGCCATGACAGACATTTCATCAAACATATCACGAATGCGTAATATACAGGTGTAAATAACAGATTTGAGCATAGGGGTCACATACTTAGCGAAGAATCACTATGAGACATTGATGACCCAACACATTGACTACCATTTCATCCATTAGGTCATAGATACATTTTTCATTCATTTACAAGTAAAAACATTATGAGATCCATAAATAGCTACTGTCATAAAACATATATATAACCAACATAATAGCAACATAAATACCAATGAAATCACAACCATATTATCCACATATAACCCATTATAATACTCATAGAAATACAAGGAGAAGTAACCTCATATTAATGATGCAAAACCCAAACCCAGGATGGGACTTCCACATTCCACCTGACTGTAGAATGTCTGAGCCAAATATCTCTTCATCCATTCACCCTCGTGCCATATTCATAGAACACATCAATCCAGAACCATCTAGGGCTTCTAGAGGCCATCCACCTCAACCCACCAAACAGTGATTCCACCTCACAGTTGGACATCACAAAACCATCATTAGATTCATCTGTAGCTAAGCCTTCAAGGGCTTCCAGAGCATTTGTTCCAACCAAGGCTTCCAGGACTAGTAACTCAACCCACAAATGTCACCGAGCTTCAAGGGAATTTGTCCAACCAAGGCTTCCGGGACTAGTAACTCAACCCACCAAAGGCTTCCAAAGCATTTGTCCAACCAAGGCTTCCAAGACTAGTAACTCAACCCAAGTTGTTACAGGGCTTCGAGAGTGTTTTTCAAACCAGAGATTCCAAGAACTAATAACTCGACCCAAGCTAAGGAAACATAAGAACTAACCAAAACAAACAATGAAATAAACCCACAATCTCCATGGCTATCTAGGAAATGGAAAGGCTAGGCAATCCACTGTAAATCTAGGCAATCCTCCATGCCAGTGACTAATCATGACCAAAAATCCACATGCATATGCCATGCATGCCAAAATTAGTGAGGAAAACATACATGAAACTTGGTACCTGCAAGAAAATACCACTGTAGCTGCTGATCCCAATGTCATCTTGCACTTTCATGCTCTTCCTTTACTTTCTTGCTCCAAGAATCCAAGTATGCCACACCCCCCAAGAGTGCTCCAAGAAAACTTGAAGTATCCCAGAGTGTGAGAGAGAGAGAGATAATAATGAAAGATCTCCAAAACTAAATTGACAAAAGGTTACCAACTAATCATAAGAAGCCCATTTATGAATTAGGCCTCTATTTTTTTCATTTCCCATTATTTTCCTTCATTTTCCTCCTCATACGCAACCTGTGACCTTTCACGTCCCTTTTCTCCCAATTTCCATTATTTTCATAAATAAATGTGTTAAAATGCCATTTCGTCTTTCCAAAGCCTTAGCCATTGCCTTTGCCAATTTCCTTAGCCATTAAATAAGTCACAAATGATCCCCATCACTAGGATTTTTCCCAACATTCAGCTTGGAATAAGTGTCTGATCAACCATGATTATTATTTTGCTTTATTAACCTTTATTACATGGAGTTTCACCAAGGATGTTACAGTAGAGAAAATAAAATCCCGTGCCATGATCAATGATTCAAACTCTAGGAAACCAAGTTGTGTTGCATTTGACCAATACTCCTTTCTATTTGTATGTGGAGCATATACATTAATTATTCAGAGTCAAGTTTTCGATCCCATGCATCACCCCGTGATTATTAAACCCGTTAATGTGTTGAAGGCTTTGAAAATTATAATTTTCTAGATTCCACATTGTCGCTAGACCCCAAAATAGACCAAAGGAACTAACAGAGCATACATTCTAGATTGGATAGATCTTGAGAAGATAGCCCCACATCTTGTCTTTGGTGGTCATAGTTTCTTGAATAAGCTCAACTTCAAGATTATGAAAGCCAATTAGACTTTTCAAGGATCATCTTTTTTGGTCGATCCCAAACCCCTTACATTTAGAGACATTATGGACATTATGGAAGGTCTAGCTCAGGAGGCCTTGCTCTAAGGACCCAAGTTTTTGGAGGAATTTATTCATTGAGTTTATTTCAGGAGGATATGGGGGCAATTGGAAGTGGAGGGATGACTATTATATTTTGGAATTGATCCAATAGATTGGATGGCGTGATGGTGTAATTAACTATTTTTTTTAGTTTTGGCCCGTTCCTCTAACGGGTAGTCACATTTTTGAAGTCAACAGGGTGAGGAGGGAGGTCTTCTAGATCGAAAAAAATATTTTTTAATGGTTAGGGGTTCCAGACTAAATTGCTACTCGCTAGCAATCACTTAGAGTTCCAAGTCCTTTGAGAATGGAGTGAAAATGCATCCATGATGGAGCCCCAAATTTTAATGGGTAGGAGAAAAATT
This sequence comes from Pinus taeda, assembly GCA_000404065.3. Taxonomy (NCBI): domain Eukaryota; kingdom Viridiplantae; phylum Streptophyta; class Pinopsida; order Pinales; family Pinaceae; genus Pinus; species Pinus taeda. Next base: position 238,665 of record APFE031430503.1, on the reverse strand, counting down.
ATTCAACAGGAGTTTGTGATTTTGTTGGAGGGGCGTAATCATTTCCCTTCCTTGCTTTACGAGAGGATTTAAGGTTTTTTTATAATAGTTCCGACATAGGCATACGTTTTCTGGATGAGGAAGATTTAATGGTCGAGTTAAGACGCAGGTTTTTGTGTTTTATGTGTCTGCTTTTCGAATTGTGGCTGGGGATAGGAGAGTTCATACTAGGAATTTTGAGGAAATGCTTATTGGTTGCTAATTGTGTGGAGAATTTTTTTGGTGGATGGGGATATAGAGTAATAGGGATGTTTCTCAGAGGAGGGGATGTTGAGTGGGTATAGGTATTTGATTTGGATTTTGCAAAGGCGAGAGTATTTGACCTATCATGTAGAAAGGTGGAATGAGCTAGAAAATTAGCGCCTCTCTCAGAAGCTTTGGAAGAGTTCGCACAAGCATGTATGTCAGGGAAATATTGCATCAGGTGTCCCATGGCATGACATCTGAGACAATGGAAAGAAATAGACTAGTAGTCAACAATTTTCTTGCATTAAGATGGACCCCAATATAGGTCAATTTTTGCAAGAAGTGTTGATCTAAATTGTCATTGATGTCAATATGGAAATATTCTGGAATACTAAATGATGATGTGAAGCCAAGGAGAAGTAGAACAAATAAATGAAGTAACATGAGCAAGAAGCCAAGGAGGAAATCCATCAGGGAAGCCAATGGAAATAAATAACAAGATCTATTGGAGCAAGTGAAGCCATAGGAAAACCAAGCCAAGAGTAAGAGTCGAAGAAAAAAACGGAGGAGCATTGTGGCGGAGGAGCACTGCAGATTTTGTTACAATTCGCCTTTATTGAACTATCACATATGCCTAAGAGAAAAAGCCAAAAGGAAAGAACAATCAACATATCAAAGAAATTAAGAAAACATCAAAGTTAACATATCGATGGTTCTATTATATGCCATTGCTCAAAACCTCCAATTGCGATATCATTGTGGACCCGTTGCACCATAATAATGCACTTTAATGAAATATCACATCTGCCTATCGGAATTTATGTATCACAAAATATTAAAGGAATGCCACTATAATAAAACAACGATTACGATATTATATGCAGACCCGAACAATTTATAGTAACAACCCTAATATAATATTTCATTCGTTACATATCGCAAGTCATAAATGGATGTTACATTCAACAACTCTAATTGCGATAAGGTTGTGGACCCGATGAAGTTATCAAAAACAATTTAATGTCACATTGCATCCACTCTGTCGGTAGTATTGTATCGACAATGTTATATCGGTAATTATATTGAATGTTATGATTGCAGGAGTTTTTTTAAGTTGTGACTGTGATTAAAGGTGATGACATGGATGTGGGACCTCATGTGGGTACATCCTTCTCCTATGAGATTTCTGGAAATAAACAAGTTTATGATACATTTTGTAATATGAAATAATTCAGCTTCTCCTTCCAAATGAACGTGTTCTTTGGGTATTGATGAAACCCATATAAATACAAGCTAAACGCCTCACCTCAAGGATAGATCTTAGGCATCTATCATAGAGAAGGTGAGACAATTCACAAGTTGTGAACATGAAGAAATAGAGGAAGTCGAAGGTCCAGCAGAAGATGAAGGTTGAGAAAAGAAGGAAGTTGAAGACCCAACAGGGAAACAAAATATTTTGACTAGGTTAATCTTGGAAGGCTCGGACCTGAAATGAATCTGTAGTGTAGACCACGACCTATTATAAAGACTACAAAGGATAGGGCTTAGTGAAGAAGGCCTTAGGGAGAAGTGTAATACAATCAAACATTTCTTGACAAAGTAAAACTATAGGGTCGGAGCCCTTGGGGTTGGTGCCTCAGAACTGAAAGGATTGGTGTCCTTGGAGTGCTCCTAAATTCAAGATTGTTGCCTTGATAAGATAGGGTCAAAGCCCTAGAGGTTGGAGCCTCATCAAAGTCCAAGTTCGTGCTTGGGAAAATTATCAGATATTGTATTCAATCCTTTTCTATATTTAATAAAATAATTTCTTTGATTAAATTGTAAAGAATCTAAACTGGTAAAAATAACAATTGAAAAGAAATATTGATTCACCCCCCTCTCATTATTTCCAACAATTGGTTTCAGAGCCAACTTCTTCATAATCAGCCTAATAGCTGGAAGAAGGATTCTTAGTTACAATGAAGAATCAAGAAATGACAGGAAGGCTTCCCTTGTTCGATGGTACAAATTTTGGTTCTTGAAAAAAGGGAATCTATTACTACTTAATGTCCCTTGGACCTGAAGTTTGGAAATCAGTTTTGAATGGGTACGATGCCCCTCCCACTCTTCCTACTGATCAAGAGTAAAGGAAAGCGTACATTGCAAGTGCCAAAGCTCTAAATTCCATTACTAGTGGGATTACTAATTCTAAGTTTGCAAAATTCTTGAACTGTGACTCAACCAAAGAAGTATGGGATAAGCTGGTTAGCTTATATGATCGAGACTCTAACGTTAAGAAGGCAAAGATTCAAACTCATAGGAGGTAGTTTGAAAGCCTGAAAATGGATTATGAAGAAGATATTGCATCATACTTCCTCCAAGTCGTTGAAGTAGTGAACTCTCTTAAAGGATTGGAAGAAAAGATTGAAGAAAAAATTGTTGTTCAAAAGGTCTTAAGATCTCTCCTAAATAGATTTGACTCCAAAGTAAGTGTTATAAAAGAAATGAAGGACCTAGATACTCTCAAGATGGATGAAATTCATGGAATTTTCATTTCCTATGAGATGAGAAAAGGAATCCCAAGTTCCAAAGATGCAACATTCAAGGCCTCAAAATAAAAAAGGAGGAAGGATGGAATACGAACAGTGATGACTCTGACGCTGAATCCGAATTGGTGCAATTTGTATAAAGACTAAAGAAAGGATCCAAGCTAAAAGGTAAGCACCCTCTTATTTGTTTCTAGTGTGGAAGAATAGGTCATTATGCTACAAAATGTCCTCATAAGCATAATAGTGATGATGAGGAACATTCAAAAAGGAGGATTTACTAAGAAGTATTTCCTCTCTAAACAAGATGATTATGATGAGGATGAATATGTGGTCATAAAAAATAAACCATCCAAAGATACGTTTCATCAAAAAGGAAGTAATGATGAATCATATGAAGAAAATGACTATGCTGGAAGCAAAGAAGTACTATTGATGGCATTCACTGAAGATGATGAACCAAGATAACAAAAAGAAGTAGATACAAATGAATTAATAATAAGTGCCATTGAAGAAAAAGAGAAGTTACGAAAGAAGGTCATCTCTCTTAAAATGGAAAAAGAGGAATCTAAAATAAGGGAGGACATCATGAAAAATAAACTAAAAGAAAAGGAAGAAATATGTGAAAGACGTGAAGCTGAAATGGTATCTCTCAAGAAAGAATTGGAACAAATCAAAATAAGTTGGAAAAGTTCTCAAACACCTGATGTGATGTAGGCAAGTTCCCTGTATGGACAGAGGAAACCCCTCTAGCCCTAGAGTCAGTCTAGTCACAGAAAAAGACAATATCAAAGTAAATTCCCTTAGATATTTGATGTCATGAAGCCCTACCTTCAAATCCTTGTTTGATGAAGTTCTCGTTGTGTTTATCCAGCTCTCGTTCTTCTAATCACTTCTGTACTTGAAAACAAAATATATAGAACAACAACAAACATAATAGAATACAACAAAAACAATCTACTTAAAGGGTCAAGGAACTTCAAGGTATCAATATGCAATTTGACATAAGATATAGGAAATAAACGGTTGATTTGTATTAATACGAACTGAAGTAAAACTTACAACCATGCCTTGACGTTGTAGGTATCCTTGAAGGGTCCTATCAGCATGTCTCCACTAACTCTCTCTCCTACCCAAAAGGAAAAATTATGATGCTAGAGGACTCAAAAAATCAATCCAAATCCACACAAAACTCTCCCAGGCTTAGTTACATAGGCTACTTCCAAACTCTAAAAGCTACTAACTTCAACTTTCACTTGCCATTGCTTGAGATTGAACTACTCCAACTAGCTTGAACTCAACCATGAAGGAGATATTTATAAGAGGAGGAGCCTCCATAATAGATGGGATAAAGAGCTTATCCCTTTGAGAGGTTGCACAAAAGGTGGAACAACCATCCCAAGGGAGAGAGTCGAGCTCCTCTCTTCCAACAACCAACCCCATGACCACTCATTGACAATTTTTTTAACCAAACTCGCCAAAAGTAGCTTGTCACTAGTGAAAACAGATACAAAGCGATGATGTCGCTAGGCTTAGTTCAATCCTGGCCATCTTCAGGGGTGGAACAACTGATGACTCGCGACGACCCAAAAGCATAGGTTAAAAAGGGTCTGCTCCAGGAGTAATGAATTGAGGTATTCTTCTTGAGATGACAAGGAAGAAACTGACACATATTTTGCAACATGACACGAATAAGATGCCAATAACACAGACTGATAGTGTCTAGGATTAGGGAATGCGGGGTAGGTGACAAAATATTGTGTAACATATTCCCCCTAAAGCATGAAGGCCGAGAGAGTGGGAGGGGTGAAATTCTTTACGAATCCATAACTGAAACAAAACAAAATCGTGATAACCTACAAATGCAAGTACAACTAATATCTCTGATACATGAATACATAGTGAAAGGAAATACATGTGCATAAGGCATGGGTGCAGCCATCCATAAACATAAATGATTTGTGGTATGGACGCAACCATCCCATCAGAAGGACCATATAAAAGAATCAGGTATGGTTGCAGCCATCCAATCAAAAGAGTCATGTATACAATCATGAACCAATCCGCGCAACCTGAACTTATGTAATCTGAGCCCAGGGTCTTGAATCCCAACCCGATCAAGGTACAAATTCTAATATGTGAATAGATGTGTTGAAGTTGAGCATACTAAAAAATAGCTTGATTACCGGTCAATGATGTAAACCATTAACAAGTGTGAGAGAGACCACCAGTGATGTCAATAGTTTTCAAGGTATTGCTAGTATAATCCATGAAATGTGAAGAATTATCCGAAGTCGAACACCATTGAAATCACCCGATTAAATGCCAATTATGAAATCTTGTCGTCAAATGTAAAGAACTTTCCATTAAGGCATGTAAGCTCCAACACACTAGAAAGGAGTCTCTAGATCAACTTCTCGGATAATGAGCTGAAGTTGACAGGAAGCGATTGGTCGAAGGAGGGCCATAATTTTTCCCACATCATCGATGCAAGACAAAGGAACAAGATGAATGTGGATGAGACTGAGAATCTGAAGAAGGCATGTAAGGATACAAACTGCAGAAGGATTAAGCTCTTGAACATATCGGCGACACGACTCTAGAGTTTGGCAACATTTTGGTACCAAGCAATCAAATGTCATGATGATGTAGCAAGGAGCATATGGAATGAGGCAAAATGGATAACTCAACACCCGAAAGGCCAATGATAAAGTGAGGATATCCCAACCCAACATGAAACAGAAAGAGTGTCGATGTTCAAGAGTGACAAGCTGTCGTAAAAATTAATACAACCAATGGAATACTTCCAAATTTTCCTTGACCATTTCTGGTGAGTACCCCAATTATTTTTGAAACACAAGCTTGAAGGGGATAACATATGCTTGTAATATAAGTTTTTCCTTAGGAAAAATCCGACCTAGTAAATTGGAATGAGCCCTAGGAAGGAGAAGCTCGATCTCGTCATGATGACAAGTCCAGTGTCGTCAGGGTTCAACGAGTCCGACATAGGTAAAAATCAGAGTCTTTTTCATATTTAGAGAGTTTGAAAAAGACACGGAAAATAAAAATCCGAAGGTCCCTTTTTGTAAATTTGTCCCTCGAATCCAAAAAGGTATAAAAAATACCCAAGGGAACCTATTGACCGTGATAGATCAACATATACCTTTTCGTAAGTAATCTATCCCAATCTGTAAAAGGGGTAAACTTATATTGGGCAGATGATGCTTCACAGCCTTTAATGAGTTCAAAGTGACAAGAGCTTGACAATATTTTCATGTTTTGAGAGTCAAAAAAGAGCTTAAAGATGACTCTAAAAGTGACTTTTTCGTGTTTTTACCGAGTCTTAAGAAAATATAAAATACAACTCATAAATCATCATCACCAGAATACTTGAAACCTATTGTTGCACAAAAAGCAAGCATAAGATCTTTTTTTGACATAAATACGCATAAAATATGCAAAAATAGACCTAAAACCCTAACCTAAAACCCTAATTTTCCAAAAGGAGTTTATAGAAGGGTTAGTTGGTAAAACAAACAATTCACTTTTTAATTTTACCATGGAGGGAAAAAATTTACCCTTGTGCACTTGCGATTTTGGCGATCGATTGGAGGATATCCAAGAACTCATTTGCAAATCCGCTTGTTCTAGGTAGGCACCACACCTTTTAACCTACATTTTAGAGACAATAGATCTTGATTTTTATCATTTTAGCCATAATTTAGGAGGATTTCTGGGATGGAAATGTCCGCAACGGTCGTCGTGGGTTCCCAGCTCAGGACCGCGAAGACTTAGAATTTCCAATGGTGGAAAAATAAGCTTGTCGTGATTGTACACCAAATGGTCGTGAAGAGCCCTAATTTTCTGAACTGTGGATTTTGGCTTGTCGCACCTATTTTAAAAACAGGCACAATGAGTGCCGAGAACCAAAATTATCCATAGTTTAAGAAATTTCATGAGGTTTTAAACACAATCATGGCATTTACAATTAAATGTTTGTGTGTTTTCAGGGAGAAAATCATGGTTATTGAATCAAAAGAGCGAGAACATAGTAACAATAATGAGTTAGCCTTAGGGGACCCAAATTGTTTGAATGTGCTCAGGAATTATGGGCTCATAAAGTTCTTCATGGTGTCGTGCCTACGAGCAAAACCTAATCTACTCTAGTACCTTATTGGAGCATGGGATCCAAATGAAGGGAGATTCAACATACAGGGACATGAGCTAGAAATCGATGCCACCAATATCTATTTCCTGACAAGGTTATCATGGAGGGGAGAAAGATCCCGAATGATAGGGACTCACATCACAGGAGAGAGAATGGACATGGTCATCGGAAGAATGTGTCCTGAAGCTCAGAAATAAAAAAAAAGGAGGCAAGCTGAAGATCGCAATAGTGGCCAAACTGTCACTACAAGTCCTCCTATCCACCATCGCCAAGGCAGCTGGATTGCAAGCCCCGCATGAGGCCGCCAAGACTCATCTCCAGCTAGCAGCAGACTGCTTAAACCCCACTGTATTCAACTAGGCAGAGGTGGTATCAGACAACATCAAAAGGCAATTAACAAAATTCCAAAGAGGTTATACCAAATAGTTCGGGTTTGGTTCATTCCTCATACCGTTCACCCTAGAATGGCTTCCTATCTTTTAGAGGCAGGAAGTGGTCATGGCTAGGCCACCACCATGGGAGCCACAGATCACTCGTCAGGCTATGCTGATGCGTCAAGGAGGCAGCGGTCAACACATGTTTTGGAGACCAGAGTTCTTCAAGTGGCTATATTGCCAACTCGTTGTGGTAGAGGACTGGCCATATGCCGGGACTAACTTTAGAGGTGATCCAAACCTATTATTCCCTCCTAGGGAACATTGGGATGATGGAGGTAACAAACTCATTTTTTTTATTTTGAAATAGTTTTGTAATTTTTAGTTTTCTATATTTGTCCTAATCATTACGTTTCAATATTACAAATGTTGGACTGGAAATACCAGTAGGCATGTCTCCCATCACTAGGAGAGTCGAGAGGGAGTTCAAGATGCCCCCTCCTGGCAGAGACATGGAGGACAAGATCGCCCGCTACTTGAAGGGCTTGATCAAGGGGATTCTAGATTATGCGAGATTCAAGGATGTCCCTCGAAAGTACCAGCGATACACAACAGGGGTGTCAAACCGGATCCACGAACTACTAAGACGTGTTGTCCGAGCAGTGGTGTGATACAGAGAGCATCACACAAATTAGACTCCTAAGTTTATTTTTTGCAATTTTGAGAGACATGTCATCTCATGATGTAATCTAAACACATATTTTTTAGGCAATAACGATGTGCAACACATGATAGATATATATATTATATATATATATATATAATATATATATAATATATATATATATATATATATATAATATATATATATGTTCTGTTGTATCAACTTATTATGTCTCAATGTTTACTTTTACAAATTTCGCAAATGTTTATCCAACACATGATTTGCCAATGCATTTGTTAATGTATTTATTCTTCTAGGAATATGTTGATATGTAATGAAATCAAAATTCCTTTTCAGTAAACAAACACGTAAATACAACCTTAAAATCTAAGGGTTTCTGATGAAATAACGCTCGTTGAGCTGAAGAACAACAAGCTGTGAATCTAGATTTACGATCAAGGTGCAAATATTGGGGACAACAGCCTCAGTCAATGGCTCAATAACTGCACTATATTCAACAACATTGTTCGTAGTACATCCTAGAAAAACACCTTGAAGATCTACCAACTCACTCTGAGGATCATAGATAACCCATGCCACGGAGGAAATATTTCGAGTACTGTGACAAGCACCATTAGTGAAATCAACATAAGGTGCGATAGACATCTGGATAAGAAGCAAAAGGACATAATAAACAAAAAAAATTTACACACCAAGCCAAAAATGTACAAAAAGGAGCACACACTTATGTACACAATAATGCATAAAAGACTCATGCATAATACTTCTTGATAGAAAGCACGTTTTAGGGCTTACCTAAAGGATTTCCTTCATAATCAATCAGCTGATAGGCACCTTTTTGCAATACACATTTTACAATGTAGGGCCCATGCCACATGGGTTCAAAATTGCCTGCCCCCAGCTTATCATGAGCTTGATTATACAACAGGACTAAATCCCCTTCAATGAAGGAACGTGGGTTTACCGCCTAATCGAAGTGAGCTTTCACTCACTTCTTCTGTGCTTCAATGACCAATGAATCAAGTCGATGAGTCTCATCAAGTCATTCTAACTAAATAAGATTCTCCTCCACCGAAGTTGTATTTGGTAGTAATTCGATAGCTAATTTGAGAGAAGGGATTTTGCATTCAATCAGAAGGGTAGCTTCTAGACCATAAACAAGCTGAAATGGTGTAAATCTAGTAGCATCCTTAACCGAGGTTTGGTAGGCTCATAGAGTTGAAAACAACATCAAATGCCAATTGGACTTATGCATTCCAATGGTACGTTGAAGCATGGTAACCAATAATTTGTTCGCCGCTTTGACTTGGCCATTAGACTGGGGGTAATATGGCGTCGAACTATCGTGACGTAAGACCAACTGAGATGTCAACTTGGCCATCATGTAACTATGAAAATGAGAGCCATGATCTGTGATGATGCCTTGAGGGACTCCGAACCTAACAATCACATGATTGAATAGAAACTAAGTAGCTGCCTTACCATCGTTAGTCAATGTAGGCATCGCTTCGGCCCATTTCGTAAAGTAATCAATCGAAATGATTATATACCCATGTCCCCTGGTTGAGCGAGGGTTACAAGTCATAAAATAAATGCCCCACTTTGCAAAGGGTCCAAAAGTAATGACAGGATGTAAGAGAGAAGGCGGCGTGCACATCTTGCGCTAGTAGATTTGACACACATGACATGAATGGATGGCAAAAATGCAATCCTTGAAAATGGATGGCCAAAAATAACCAGCACGAAGAATTTTTTGAGCAGTGGCATAACCAGACATATGATCGCCACAGGCACCAGAGTGACAGTCATTTAAGACTTTCTCGGCTTCCTCAAGGGTTAAACAACGATGGAGAATATAATCAAATCTGACATGGTATAACGTGTCTGCAATAATACTATATGGCTGAGAATGATGGCGGATGCATTGCCGAGCATCCTTAGACAAGTCAGAGCGAAATGAAGATGTCTGGAGGTAAACAATGATGTCACCATACCAGGGATCAAGGGTACTAATCAAGAAGAGTGTATCATCTGGAATGCGGTCCTCTATCCCAGAGGGAGTGAAAGCAGATGGTAAGGAGCAAATAAACTCAACAAAAACTAGTGACTTCTTAGATTTGGCAATAGTGAACTCCAAATCAAACTCCTAGAGGATAACGATCCACTTAGAATATATGTCATCGGGTTGCAATCAGAAATCATAGTGGTGGTACGCAACAAAATGTAATGACGAAAACGTTGAACAACTTGAACGGCTGCTAAGGCCAACTTTTCGACATAAGCATAACAAGTCTCGATGTCAAGAAGGTTGCAGCTAAGATAATATATGACATTCTCAGAACCATCATCATCATCTTGTACCAAAACCATGCCAATGGTGTTAGGGTCCCACCCTAACCCCCTTATCTATGTAATGGGACCACGTCATAGTCAAGAGTCAATAAAGCCCATATTAATAATTGTAAGTGGTTAATCCGCAATTAAT
>APFE031430503.1:198764-227014 GCA_000404065.3 Pinus taeda | reverse complement strand
CCTCGACACACGAGTCAACAACTGCGCGGCCGTATGATTAAGGAAGTCCTAGTCAAATGGAAAGACACCTCTCCAGAAGATGCAACTTGGGAGCCAACCACTATTCTGCACCAGTTTTCGCAGCTTCAGCCTTGAGGACAAGGCTAGTCTTAAGGGGGTGGGCATGTTAGGGTCCCACCCTAACCCCCTTATCTATGTAATGGGACCACGTCATAGTCAAGAGTCAATAAAGCCCATATTAATAATTGTAAGTGGTTAATCCGCAATTAATAACGGAACCACAATTAGTTGCAAATGGTTCGTAGTATTAGATAGATGATATTAGTAATACCGTGGTATTGGCCCGTGGTATTGCACGTATGATTCATATATAAAGGATAGAAACTCCCTGCGAGGAGTATCGTGCCTTATTTTGTAATCGAGCTCTGCTCTATTGGAGGTTGCCCCTCGAAGAGGCAAGTGAACATTACTCTCTGAATAATAAAATCATTGCTATTCTGTGTTCTGGGTATCGTTTCTTCGCATATTCTGTGTTCTGGGTCTCTTTTCTTCGCATATTCTGTATTTGGGTATCATTTGCAGGTTAAGAGCATAACAAATGGTACTATCAATGACAGCTTGATAAAGCAAGTAATCATGGTGATAGTTAGGTGGACGCAACAACGGAGAAGAAACAAGAAAGGTCTTGAGTTTCTCAAATGATTTTTGGGCAATTTCATCCCAAATGAATGGAATGTCATGCTTAAGCATACATGTATAACCTTTAGTTACCTTGGCATAGTTAGGAATGAAACAACGCAAGAAATTAGCCTTCCCCTACAAATGCTGCAACTGGTGCAAAGTAGCAAGAGGCGGGAGATTCAAAATAGCTTCGACTTTGAGTGGATCGAGATGAATACCCTCCTTAGAAATGAAAAACCCAAGGAGTCTGTCAGACTCAATGCAGAAGACACATTTCAGAAAATTAAGATGAATGTTATAATATCTACAGCGAAAGAAAAATCTGACGGAGGTGGTCCAGGTGGTATGTGCGTTTGGCTGAATGAGCAAGAAGATCATCCATGTAAGGCTGAACAATGTGTCTAATATCATGAAAAGCATAGGACATTGCTCTTTGGAAATTCGCACCAACATTATTCAGACCAAAAGGGAGCTTTTTATAAGAAAAAATACCCCACAGACAGATAAAGGTAGTCTTGTGATAGTCAACACGTAAAATATTAATTTGGTTATAGCCGAGAACCTGTCCATAAAAGAAAACAACTCACTCCCAGCACAATCATTAGTAATTTGGTCAATAAAGGGAGTGGGGTAGTTATATTTTGGACATACATGATTGGTATCATGATAATCAACACAAACTCAAATAGTGCCCTTATTTTTAGTCATAGGGATGATGTTAGAGACCCAATTTGTCAGTGGAATAGGATAAATGAATCCAGCCTTGAGAAAGTTTTCAACCTCTCCCTTAATGGCGGCTTCCTTTCTTGGGTGCACGGGACATAAACGTCGATGAATTGGTTTTGCATAAGGATATGTAGGTATCTCATGCTCCACAATACTCAGATCTATACCAGGAATGTCTTCATACAACCAGGCGAACACGTCACGAAACTCTCGGAAGAGACTAGTGTAAATCTTGATCTCCTAAGGAGAACAAGTTATCCCAATATGAATATGCTCGAAAACCCCTATTTTAACAAAGATGATGATAGGCATGGTTTGTGTGGTATTTCCCATATTCCCTTCAGAAAATACCTCATGAGTTAAGATAGGCATTTGAATTAGTTGAGAAGGAACATGGGAAGCAAAATTGTCGAGACAGGCAATCATCGCCCCAAAGATAGGACGAAACGAGGAACGATGATGACTATTGCCCCAAGGAGGATCCTCAAAAGACAAAGTTTCAAAAATAGCCTCATCAGAAAGAAGCATCTCTTACAAAGGATTAGGAGATGCAACATCTCCAAGCCAAGGGGATTGCACATACGTGTCAAGAGATCTACTCGAAGGAGTATAGTCAAATGAAGAAACCAAAGCCAGGACGATTTCAAAATAATTAAGCTCAACAGGGCTTAATCGCATAACATCACCCCAAGAATATACCTAATTGAGGTTAGGAATCACCCAAGGATCAGGGTTAATATAGATCATACTAATGGAGGCGACATTAGGAGGTGGGAGCCGAAAAATGCCCATAAGGGTAGGATCTTTAAGGAGCCCAACACACACACTCTGATAAGGAATACTAGTATGCCTTCTGAGGAAGAGGAAGAAAATAAGGACAACTGATCAACTGTAACAATTTTCCCCTAATTAGGAAAATGGAGTATGCGGAATAATGAAGAAGCAATGGCATGCATAGCATACGTCCAACCTTGACCCAGTAGAAGGTTGTAAGTCAGATTGGCGTCGACAACCTCTACTTCGATGTTGACCGTCTTGCCTTCCAAGGTGATAGGCAATCTTGGGAGAATACCAAACAAACGAGAATATCTTCCATCAAATGCCTCCAAGGTATTCAAAGATTGAATCAAAGATGGAGAACCAATGGCTTTCCAACAAGAAACGGACATGATGCAAGTCGAGGCTCCTTCATCGATAACAGTACAATGAGTAGCCTTTGAGTTAATAACAACCTCGATGAGAAAAGAAATCTAGTGAGGCAAATGTGGCACATGATGTTCAAGATCGAAAGTAATCAACTCAGAATTAGCCAGATCAATTCCACCGATGACGGATAGTAATGACTTATGTTGGGGAGGACAACTTTGGAGAACCTCCAATGCAGACATAGTCGAAGGAGCTTGGGCTAGATCTTCGACAATACTATAGTGCTGCCTGGCATGAGCATTGGGATTTTAGGAGGATTTCCGGAGAACTCCTTTAGCAGGCAGTCGAATGACAGACTCATTACTAGACCTTTCAATATGAAGAGGGCCAAAATTAGACCAGCGAACACTAGAAGGAACTTCAGGTTATTTCCCGTATGGAAGAGCATAATCTTTCGATCAAGTAGATATGTGAATAGGAATAGTCCTAGCCATAAAGACTTGGGAACCAGATGAGGAAGAGGATTGAGGCTAGTCCACCATTTGAGTTTTCTGGGAAGGAAAAGGTTCTTTAAGCACATCAAGAATCCTCGAAGTCCCCTTAAGAAAATGACTTACTTCGAACTGTCGAGGACAGTCTTTAGTGAAGTGATCATGATCACAGATAAGACAAGGATACTTAGGTTTGTGTTTAGATCCATCATCGGTAGGAGTCATATGAGGTCCTTGCTTCAGCGTGTCAGTTTTTTTTTTACCTTTCCCTTTCTTCTCACCCTTCGAAGTTTTCTCTGTCGTGGTGGACTGGACGATGTTAACTTCTGAGGTTTTCCTAGGATTGGATGGAGATTGAGAAGCAGTTTCAGTAGGAGCAATGGATTTTTGCTTCGCAAGAGTCGTGGAACACTTTCGAGAAGACTAAGCGACAAAACCAATAACACCATAGACAAAAGGTGTCAGAGGAGCTTTAGAAGTTTCAGGTAGCAAAGCATTGGGCAAGATATCATAAAGCGTGCCAAATTGGGAATATACCAAATCAAGATATTGAGCATGTGCGAAAGATTTCTCTTTAGAAATACATTCCCCCATAGAAATATCTCTAGTTATTGGATTGATAAAAGAGGTAGTGAAGCAATCAGTCAACAACTGATCACGAATTCAAAAATTGATCAAACGACGTCGCCTTCTCCATTCAGGAATATGATCAGAGATGTGAGTAGTTGTGTCATGTTTTAGAGATGTAAGAAGATGCATTCCCATTTCATAGCGAATCAATAATTGAAAATGGGTGAGAAATTCCATCACAAGGGAATTAAAATCTTGGAAAGTCCCATGAGCGAGTTCAATGTACCACTTTGTAGCAGCACCAGTAAGAGTCTTTTGGAAAAGATGGAGACGAATAGAATCATCAAGCTAGGAATTGGATGAACACCAAAGGTGATAGGTCATACATGTGCCTAGGGGTATTCTCCAGACTTGCCTTCAAACTTATAATAGTCACCAGGGATCTTGGTTGGAACATGCAGCCAATATGGATTATGAAGTATAGGATCATTTGTCAACTTTGACACATCAGGTAGTTCCAAAGTCGCAAGAAAAGGTAACTAAGGATTGAAAGACATCATAGGTCTTTGATAAGGGCCAGTGTTAGGATTCCAACCAAGTCCTTGTTTCCCCCATGGATTTTGTCCTGAAGGATTTTTTCCATAAGGGTTAAAGTTGGGCGGATTAAAACCATACCCTGGTTGTTGACCTAGATTTTTACCTCCAACAAACCATTGATTACCAGCTTGACCAGTAGGGGCAACATATGGCTGCTGAAAATTCTGATAAGGATTTCCTTGAGGTTGTTGATAGATCTGATATGGATTACCTTGAGGTTTCCCTTGGGGTCGATGAGGTACCTAAGGACCAAACTGAAACTGAGGCCCAAACTGCGCTTGGGGTCCTAGTTTTACCTGAGGAAAAAGTTGACCTTGGAATCCAAGTTGAGCCTAGAGACCGGGTTGAGCTTGGGGACTAGCTTGAGCTTGAGGTCCAGGTTTCATTTGAGCACTAGGTTGACTAAAAGTTGGGTTGACCTGACCAAAAGGTTGTCCTTGCTGAGCAGTAAGTTGGTATTGTTGAAACTGAGGCTGACCTAACTGACTAGAAGGTTGTCCTTGTTGAGTAGCAGGTTGGCCTTGTTGGAACTGAGGCTGACCTAACTGACTAGAAGGTTGTCCCAGATAAACAACAGATGAACCTTTTTGGGCTAAAGGTTGTCCCTAAAAGGGTTTTCCTTGCAGGCCAAAAAGGTTGCCCCTGTTGACCATAATTCTCTCCTACTGAGACAAAAGGTTGTCCCTGAAAGGGTTGTCCTTGTGAGCCTCAGTAAGAAGTTTGATTCCAAGAAAATGAAGGTGGAATCTGACTATTGACTAGAGCCGTCTGAGGAAGAGGTCCAACATGATAAATATGAGCTCCATGATGATCATAATAGTGCAGATGGTTATGTGGAACAGACATCTGTTGAGAACCTAAAGGGTTATAAGCCAGATTTTGAAGAGCAAACATATATTGATCATACAACAATCCCCCCAGAATGGGGTTAGAGGGGATAGGTGTATTACCTATAGTTTGACTGACTTCGGATGCAAGAGGCGAAGGACTACTGCCAATGGGTTTGGAAGATATCTCAGTAACAAAAGTGACTATTGAGGATGCGATAATCACACTAACATGATGAGCAGAAGATGCCACACAAACAGTGGGCATCAACGAAATAGATGTACCAGATGTACCCTACATCTGAGAAATGGAAGTCGTGATAGACTGAGTAGACGTGAATGGTCCTAAAGTTGGAACCATTATACGAGACCATACAGAGCTTGGGTTTAGAGATGTAGCATCGAGCATTTCGGCTAGAGTATGATAGCCAAGCGGTAATGAAACATCTTGAGAGGTGTGGAAAGGGAAACCTTCTGGAGGAAACTAATATCCACCAGTCAACACAAGGCTCTCTTGACTGCTAACAAGACTTGACTCATCCATGTGGTAAGAGGCCATATGAAACGAAGCACCAAGGGGAGTAGAAGGAGGATCCTCGTCTAAAAGTCCCTAAATGTTTGTAGTCCAATTGATATCAAAAGGTTCCTCATGCAGAGCTTTAGAGGAAAGAGGATGAACACTTGGAACAATAGCAAGAGCGGTACTAAAAGACGATACCTCGGAAGAGATAGGGGAAGAAGGATCTTCGTCACTTGGTAAAGGCAATGGAATGGATGAGTCTGCCAAGATGGTATAAACTCAAAAGACTAGGAGAGAAGATTAATTAAGAGGGCTTTAAATTCTTGGGAAGAATATTACTTACGATGTGGCCAAAATTAACAGGTAGGATGTTATCGTGGGCAAATAAATTTGAAGAAACTGGAACAAAATTTTTCCTTTTCATGTTTATAGAGTCGAGAAAAGGGAAAAAGATGACTCTAGTCTCCTTCAAAGTTTAATGAGCCTGAAAGGACAAATTCTCAAATGATCCTTTTGCTTTTAAAGATTTGAAAAGGAATGAAAGTGACTACTCTGGAACTCTAGGCAAAAGGTTTACCAGACAAATCGTAAAACTACATATACACCTTGTTAATAAAATGAAAGAGAAATGACCAAGGACTTCCCGTACGGCATCCAATCTTCCTGAATGTTGTGCTTGGTGCATTACAATTTGTAAGGCGGCAGACTTGGCTTCCTATAGATATTAGGATTGCAACCTAATGGGGTCTCCCGTCATATACTGACGATACAGTGAGCACAAGTCCGTACTAGTACTTATCGAATCACAAAAGGAGGAATCACCCAACCTTAGTGAAAACAAAAACAACTAGGTTTAACGACACTGGAACATGTCTCTAGCCTAGACCTTTAGATATATGAGCATTAAGTTTTTATATTAATTCGATAAATTTTAGAAGTTTATCTTGAATTAAATTTCAGTTTCAAGGCCCTATCGAATGTATCTTCAAAAACTCCTAGAATGCAACTAGACAAGTAAAGAAACCATTTCTTTTCAATCAACAGCTAACTAAATAAAAGTGAGAGGTTCATTTCCAAGCAATCAAAGGAACAAGCAAGAAAATGCAAGAATGGTACTTTTCGCAAGCAAACCAATCAAGAGGAAAGAGAGATGCTTCTATCTTCCACTAACTTGCAAGCACTCTAATTAGGAAAATGAAAAATACATCCTTTGCTTTTCAACTTCTAAATGCCAAGAATTTACTAATGCGAAAGATCGTTCTCATTCCATAATGAAAAATGAATGTGATATTTCGTTTTTTCAAATAGACGACAAGAAACCAAATGCAAAACTTAAAACAATGCCAGTTTTAAGCCCTTTTCAAATGAAATCATTTAACAAGTAAAGAGAAACATTCAATCAAAAATGAATCAAAGACTCAAAACAAAGAATGTGTTTCTTTTGCAAAAATGGGAAAGCTTTATAACTGACCGGGAAGCAATGTGATCTATGCCAAAGTGATGGATGGAAACCAAACAAGCAAGACTTGCAAGTTTGATAACCAAATGTCACATACGAATGAGGAAGATGAAAGAACACTCAATAAGGAAAAGCCTCAAACAATGTAAGGGATCATTTGAAACACACTTCAAAGGTCCAAATTAACAAGTAACCTAAGAAAAAGGCAATGTTTCAAGAAACCCTAAGGTAAACAGGTCACACAACTCAAAAGGAGAAGTTTCAAGGGAAAGAAACCAAGAGTCAAATATTCTAGTGAACAATAGTTTGACACGCAACAAATAGGCAGAAGAAAAGATTAAAAGGATAGGATACACTGGCCAATCAACAAACAAAACTTCAAAATTGAAGCCTACAGGAATCTTCGCGAGCCTCAAACTGACAATGTGCGTTGAAAATAAACTGTCGCACCTCCCTTACTAGAAACTTTATGACGTCATCGCATAAGTACACCAAACAACAGTGCCGAGTTTATTTCAGAGCCCTTCACGATTGTGAGGCGATTTAATTGCGCCAAAAAGTAGAAGGTGCAACTAATTAGACAACATAGACATGACTATCTTCACGACTGTCATAAAATAAATAGCGATGACCCTAAATCAAAGGAAATTTTTCAAAATTCAGCTGAGGGAAGGCCAGACCTATCATTTATGATAGAAGGAAGACTACCAGGAGTAGTCAAACAACCCATAATATGGATAATTCAACCCACAAAGTAAAGGAGACAATAAACACAAAAAAAATTAATTAATTAATTAATTAATTAAAAAAAAAAAAATCAAGAGACAAAAGACATAGGTCCCTAGTATGGTCACCAACTTGTGATGCAGGCAAGTTCCCTCTGTGGACAGAGGCAACCCCTCTAGCCCTAGAGTAGGTCTAGTCCCATCAAAGACAATATCAAAGTCAATTCCCTTAGACAGTTGATGTCATGAAGGCCTACCTTCAAATCCTTGTTTGATGAAGTTCTCATCGTGTTGCTCTAGCTCTCGTTCTTTTGATCACTTTTGTACCTGAAAACAACATACATAGAACATCAATGAACATAATAGAATACAACAAAACAATCTAATTAAAGGGTCGAGGAACTTCAAGCTATCAATATGAAATTTGACGTAAGATATAGGAAATAAACTGTTGATTTGTATTAATATGAATTGAAGTAAAATTTACAACCATGCCTTGATGTTGTAGGTCTCCTTGAAGGGTCTTGTCAGCATGCCTCCATAAGAATTCACTCATGAAGTGTCTCCCAAGAGGATAAATAAGTCTCTCTCCTACCCAAAAGGCAAAATTCTGATGCTAGAGGACTCAAACAATCAAGCCAAATCCACACAAAACTCTCCCAGGCTTAGTTACATAAGAGGTACTTCCAAACTCTAAAAGCTTCTAACTTCAACTTTCACTTGCCAATACTTGAGCTTGAACTACTCCAACTAGCTTGAACTCAACCATGAAGGAGAAGAAGAGGAGCATCCATAATAGATGGGAGAAAGAGCTTATCCCTTTGGGATGTTGCACAAAATATGGAACAACCATCCCAAGGGAGAGAGTTGAGCTCATCTCTTCCAACAACCAACCCCAAGACTGCTCATTGACAATTTGTTAAAACAAAATTGCCAAAAGTAGCTTGTCCTGAGTGAAACATAGAGACAGAGTGACGACGTCACTAGGCTTAGTTCAATCTTGGCCATCTTTGCGGGTGGAACAACTGATGACCTACGACGACCCAAAAACATAGGTAAAAAAGGGTCTGCTCGAGGAGTAATGAACTGAGGTATTCTTCCTGAGATGACAAGGAAGACACTGACACATATTTTGGAACATGACACAAAGAAGATGTCAATAACATGGACCGACAATGTCCAGGATTAGGGAATGCGAGGTTGGTGATAAAATATTGTGTAATACTTGATCCCATTCTCAACACTTAGAAATATCAAAATGATAAGTCCGAGATTGGTTTTAAAGGAGAATCATCAAGTACTAAGGATAATGCAAGAAGCTATGCCTACATACTTTCCAGCAATCCAAAAGAAGAAAAATCATCTCATTATGGGCCCATCTCAAATCCAAAAAATGAAGAAAGAGTAACTCCAAGAAGGAAGGTTGATTCAAATCATGGCTATTACAACAGGTAACAAACTATCTTTTTTGGGCATTGTTATTATTGTAAAAATTTTGGTCATCAAGCTAAACATTGCATGGCTCGTAAGAATGAAGCAACAAGATGAAGGATCAAACAAACAATCAATTTAGTCTCAAAGGGCAAGGACAAATCTTTAACTCTTTTGATCCTTTGGCCAAATTTGATCCAATTTTCTCATTATCTAATGATAATGGACATTGTGAACATAATTTCCCCCTCAAGAGAAGAGAAGTAAAAGAAAAAAATCCCATTACAAATAAATGTGGTCTAGTTCTATGTGCTCACAATGATGAAAATATTTTGTTTGTGGATAGTGGGTGCTCTAAACATATGACAAGTGACAAAAGGAAGTTTGTCTCATTGAACACAAATGAAGGAAATGTATCCTTTGGAAGTGGATCTACCAAAATTGCTAAAAAATGAACCATTACCCTTATTAATGGAAAAGGAAAGGCTCAAAATGCTTTGATGGTAGGTGGGCTCAAACACAATCTCTTGAGTGTTAGCGAGATCTGTGATCAAGGACATAATGTTGTCTTCAACACTAAAAATTGTGAAATAAGAAACTCTTCCACAGGAGAACTTGTGGTGAAAAGGAGTTAGAACATCAGATAACGTCTACATTTTGAAAAAAAATTCAAGAAAATAAATGTTATCTAAGCCAAATAGATGAAAGTTGGTTGTGGCATAAGCGACTATGACATACAAGTTTTGATAACTTGATCAATATCAACAAAATCAATGCAGTAAGGAACATTCCAAAGATGTTCAAGCCAGATCAAGTTGTATGTGGCCCATGTCAACATGGCAAGCAAACTAGAACCAACCACAAGACTAAGGAATTGTTCTCCACATCAAAACCTCTAAAGATCATTCATGTAGATCTATGTGGGCCAACCAGAACTCCAACACTCCAAGGAGAAAGGGACTTTGCTTTATTTGTTGATGACTATAATAGACTGATGCGGGTATACTTCATAAAATATAAATCTGAAGCATTTGAATGTTTTAAATCTCTTGTAGAAAATGAAAAGGAATCCAAAATTAAATGTCTTAGAATAGATGGTGGGGGGGGGGGGGGGGGGGGGTGGGTGGCGCGGTATGTGGCGGGGGTGGGGGGGGACATAATTCACATCAAAATAATTTGATGAATTATATAATGAACATGGAATCGAAAGAGATTTTTTTGCTAATAGAACACCTAAGAAAAATGGGGTAGTTGAAAGGAGAAACCAAATTGTTCAAGAAATGGCAAGAACTATGTTACTAGTTGCCAAAATTTTGGAGGGAAGTAGTTGGGACAATAGTTTATACCTTGAATCCAACTCAACTAAGACCAAATAATGAGAAGACTCCTTATGAATTATGGAAAGGAAGATCGCCTTCAGTAAAATAATTCAGGTTTTTTGGAAGCAAATTCTTCATAAAGATCAATGATGAATCACCAGGAAAATTTGATTCTCAGGTTGACAAACGAATATTTCTTGGATATTCTACCTGAAGAAAAGCTTACAAGTGCTACAACAATCGACTAAAAAAATAGTGGAAAGTTTTGGTGTGAATATTGATGAAGGCCTTCCAATAAATAAAATTGAAGATCATGAAGTGGATCCTTTCATTGAAGAAATTGAAGAAGAACTTGAAAAGGATGAAAAAGATCAAGAAAAACAAAATGAAAAAGAGCCATCTCAAACTCCTTCAAAAGTGAAATTTCTCCAAAAGCATCACTTGGAAGAGCAGATTATTGGCAATGTAGATGAAGGGATACAAAGCTAAAGAAGGACGACAAGTACACCAAAGAAAAATTATGTTGCTCTCCTATCTATGATAGAACTAGAAAATTTTACTCAAGCAAGTAAGGATCCTCATTGGGTGGAAGCAATGGAGGAAGAAATGTCTCAAATCGAGAAAAATGAGACATGGGAACCGGTACCTCGTCCAAAGGATAAAAAAATAATTGGAACTAAGTGGGTGTTAAAAAACTAAATGAATGAAGATGGACAAATCATCAGAAATAAGGAAAGGCTTGTTTGTAAGGGTTATTAACAAATTGAAGGAATTTACTTTGAAGAAACCTTTGCACCAGTAGCTCGCATGGAAGCTATAAGGATGTTCTTGGCATTTGCTTGCTCAAAAGGATTCAAAGTCTATAAAATCGAAGTAAGATAAACTTTTCTGAATGGAGAACTCAAGGAAGAAGTCTACATGGAGAAACCAGAAGGTTTTGATCTAGAAAAAGGAAAAGACTTTGTATGTAAATTGAAAAGGCATTATACGGGTTGAAACAAGCTCCTAGAGCATGGAATTCAAGACTGAATCATTATCTACAACAACAAAACTTCAAAAAGGAGGTGGCAGGAAGTAATATCTACATGAAGATGGATAGGGATAAATTACTAATCACTCTTGTATATGTTGATGATCATATTTTTGCTAACAATAATGATGAAATGAGCGATGAGTTTTCTCAAAATATGTCAAAAGAATTCAAAATGTCAATGATTGGTGAGCTATTCTTCTTCCTTGGACTGTAAGTACCACAAACCACAACAAATATGTTCATTTCTGAAACAAAATATCATAAAGACATGCTTAAAAGATATGGAATGGAAGAATGTGCACCTATGAGAAAATCGATGACCATAAACTGCAAATTAAGCAAAGATGATGAATCCCCCTCAGTAGATGAAACTCTTTACAGGTCAATAATGAGAGCTCTCTTATACTTAACTGCTACAAGACTCGACATTATGCAAGCAATAGGAATGGTGGGAAGATTTCAATCAGCTCTTAGGAAATCCCATTTGTTGGCTATGAAAATAATTCTCAGATACTTGAAAGGAACTCCTAATTTTGGTCTTTGGTATCCCAAAAGAACAAACATTATAGTGACAACTTATACCGAAGCTGATTAGGTTGGAAGCATGGATGATTGTAAAAGAACCAATGGAAACGCATTTTTTATGGGAGATTTCTTGGTATCTTGGCTCAACAAAAAAAACCATATATATCTCTCTCTAGAGCTAAAGCCGAATATATAGCCGCAGTTGACTATTGTACACAAATACTATGGATGAAGGAAGCTTTGAAGGATGTCAACATAGAAACTAAACAACCAATCACCATATATTGTGACAACACAAGTGATATCAGTCTCAATAAAAATACAATGATGCACTTAAAGACCAAACATATACCAATAAAGTATCATTTTCTCCGTGAACAGCTGGTTGAACGAAACATCAAGTTGGAATATATCAATACTAAGGAACAAATTGTAGATTTTTTTACCAAAAATCTTCCTCAAGAAACATAAGAACATATTCATCAAAATATGGGGGTTATTGCTCTAGAATCACACTAAACCGATTCTTAAGATGCTACATGAAAGGGGGAGAAACTCGACAGGGGGAGTCCCTATGCACTCCTTTGCCATTGATGTCAAAGGGGGAGAGAAGAAGCATATTTCCATCAATGAAAAAGGGGATATTGTTGATTTAGATTGTCATTGATGTTAATATGGAAATATTTTTGAATACTAAATGATGATGCGAAGCTAAGGAGAAGCAGAGAACATTAGTGAAGTAATAGGAGAAAGAAGCCAAGGAGGAAAGCCATCAAGAAAGCCATTGGAAATCAAGAACAAGATCTATCGAAGCAAGTGAAGGCATAGGAAAACCAAGACAAGAGTAAGATTTGATGCAGGAGCATTCAGGCCAATAAGACCCATTGTATTCTAGTAGAGATAGGGGTATTGTGTTTTCAAGGAAGTTGGGATCCTAAGAGGGAATTAAATGTAATTATTAATGTTTTGAGTGATTTTAATGAGAGAATCTAGAGTAGGGAATTAATTGAATATTGTGAGGCATATTTGTAAATGTTCTCAAATATAGGAGAACATGAGAGATTTAGGATATTTGAGAGATTGAGGGATTTGAGAATTGATTGTAAATCCTAGATTAGGAGTCAGTTCATGAATTTAGGGATGAGAGAGGAGTTTTAGTAACAAGGAAAAGATTTAGGATATTTGTTAAGGAATTCATGGATCTAAACCAGGAATTAGTTTTAGAGTCTTTATGTATAAATGTAAGCCTAAAAGGCAAAGACAGGGGTTAGAAGGTTAGATGTTTTATAGAGGCTAGATAGATAACTAGAGTGTGGTTTTGAGCCTATGGACAGAATGTAAACAAAGGCCATTGATATTAGAAAATCAGGCCCGAGAGATAGAGTCTCAATTTGTAATTAATTGTTTATATTTATACATACAGAGATTGATTCAATATGTATAAATGCGTGATTGAGTTTCAGATGATTGATTGAGTGCATCAGAGAATTATATATGTATATTTATGCAGGCAAAGTGTAGTGAACACAGAGAAGCAGAATTGAGACGAGACAGAGGATTGTAAATGGCGTAGAACCCAATCAGAGAATACAAATGATGCTTTGGAATGATTGTGATACAGGAATCACAGAAGGAAGTTCAAGTAGGACTTAATTGCACAACGGAACAACAAACATGAACCTTTGAAAAAAAGTCCAAAAACCATGGAAACCTGAAGAACTGACATTAAAGCTAAGTGAAGAGGAAGGAAAAATAAATGAAGTTTCGATGAATTGTAGCCATTAGATCGTTATGATCAATGATCAGGATTAGATCACATTGGTGATCGAGAGATCTCGCCATCAGATGGATATCAGGTGCCAAAGTAATCAAAGTTTAATTGAAAAGCCAGACTCAAACTTTATTAGGTTGGGATTTTATAATCCCATCAGGTCAAAAAGAGGTGTTAATTATCGGGTTTGTTATCAACCCGAAATCACTGTGGACCATTGGATCTGCTAAGCATAGATCAATGACAGAAAACTGTCAAAGCAACTTTGTTGATCGGAAGAGTTAAAGACCGTCGGATCAGAAGGTGGATCAATGGTGGAGATCTAATTGGATCACAATATTAAATGAGAATATACCTTGGCCTTAATACATGCGATGTGAGAATATGCAAGGGGCTGATAGGAGCAGACCTAATAGGGACATGAAGCGTAGTTAATGATATTTGAAGTCCGAATGGTTATACATTATAGCATATCGGAGGAGATGGGGGAACATATGTTAGTGGAATCCGCGAAGAAGCAATTGCCGATTGCGATAAAGGCAATCCTCGGGAAATGTGTAAAGGCCATATGAAAGGCGAAAAGTTGTGTTATGGTTAACTTTCCTTGATAAATGGTTATAAAGGATTATAAGTGAACAAAGATTATAAGGGTTTATAAAGTCCTAATAGTCCCGATAATGGATGATTAAATATTTAGGTGGGTGTATGTGTTCTGATAATATCCCAATAGGAAGGAATTGAGAGAAGGCCTTTAATAAAGTCCTAATTGAAGGTTTAAGGGGTGATTTAAATTCTGATAAGTGGATATTGCCTAGGAGTTAGGAATTAATGGGTTAGTAATGAATTATTCCACAGAGGGTTGATTATTAGGGCCTTAACCTTAGTAAATGAAGATTTAACTCCTTAGTGAGTTAAAATTCTTGGGATAGATAGCTATATGCATAATCCATGCATATTTTCAGCAAAGCAGGGGTAACCTTGCATCATTTGGTATCAGAGCCTAATTGTGATTGAAGCAATTGATAATAGAACAAAACAAGGGAATTTTGTAGAAAAGGACTTAGAACAGAGTTGTGTTTTAAGATGTGTATGCGGGCAAAGAGGAAGGATTAGATTTTAATCTGATAAATAATATGAACATAGAGATAAAGTACAATAGAATTTGTAGATGCAAGAAAAGGAGGACAATCCACTCACAGTACAGGTAAATGGTGGAACTAGATCATGTAGAGATCTTGAAGGTGAGATGACATGTTTTGTTTGATTTTATTTGAAGATTGGAGAATGTGTGGATTTTATATTGATACACAGGTAACAACATCAGGAGGTGAGAATATTGTAGCAATAGCCTAAGAGCAAGGAGTTCTGATTGGTTCCAAAGGAAAGGACCAGAGAGATGCTGAAAGACTGAGCTCAAAGGAGAGAAGCTTAGTAAGACATATGTAGCAAGAAGGAGACTTATTACTATAGAGATATTGTTGTAGATCATAAAAGCAATTCCACAAAAGGATGTGGGTAGAATTGCTAAGGTAATGAAGGAAGTTGGTAAGACTTTCTAAGTGAAAGAGGAGGTGGTAAGAACCAAGTATTTCATGATGATTGAAATACAAGAGGACATTTGTGTTCTTGAGAAGGTGCACATGAGTTGAAGCCTAAAGGAGTAGAGAAGAGTTCTCAAAGGGGGTTCCAAAGATAGAGAACCAATTGCTACCAAAAGACTGAGTGAGGAGAGCTTGGTGAGGTAAGTGGCAATAGGGAAGACTTGTTGTTGAAGAGGCTTTAATGCAACTCATAGTAAGTGAGTAAGAAGCTCACAAAAATAGAGAAGAAGGTGGTTACTGATAGTCATAGAAGAGGTTTTGAAGAAGACCACAATAGAGGAAAGATGAAGGAAGAGGATGCCAGAGCAAAAGGCATGAGGATGAGTCAAGAGGAGCTTGACAAAGAGATTGCAGAAATGAAAGAACATCTCAATATATTGATGATGATACTTGAGGAAAACTAGAGACAAGGTTAGGTCTTGAGGAAGAAGCCAGTGAGGTGGCATAAACTACAAAGGAAGTTACAAAAGAAGAGAAGTCAGCAGGTGAATATGCAATTAGCAAAAGAGCTGATGAAGCTTGAACAAGTATTGGGTTTTCAATTGAGATTTGAAGAACTCAAAGAAGTTGAGTTGGAAATGGAAGTATCCATTTGTGAACCAGAGCAGGGCAAAGTTCTGGGTGAAGATGAAGACTTGAAGACTAAAACTTCAAGTGAGATCAAAGGATCACAAGATTTTAAATCTAACAATTTGTTTATGTTTGCAGGTGGAACATGTAAAGAAGGAAAATTTGCTGATATTGTCATAAAGAGGGAAGAAGACATGCGAAATCTAAATTTTGTTTTAAAAGAGGAAGTAGGAAAGTATACCAAGCAATCAAGTAAAGGACTTGATGAGATTGAGGAGAAGACCATCGAAATATTTCCAAGTCATGTAAAGAACTAGGAACAACATGAGGAATTCGTGATTGAATCATCAAATGAGACGATGAGGTCTCGTGGTTTTACAACTGACAGGTTGTGTATGAATGCAGGTATTGCAGAAGATAAACCATTTTATGGAAATGTCTTGAATGAAGCTAAAAAATTCCAGGTAAAGTATGATGATGACTACCTTTCAAATGAAAATCAAGTTGAGTTATTACAGCAGAAGGAGTTCATAAATTCCATGCTTAATGGAGGAAATATCTTTAGTAGAGATGAGATAGTTATGTCCTATGATAAGAAATTTTCTATTGAAGACAATAATGGAGAATTTATTTTCTTAAATGATCAAAGGGAGAGTGATGGACAAACATCTAAAACTATCAAAGGGATAGAGGATCAGAATTTTATTCTAATTGAGAATGAAGAAATAGAGTCAATAAGTTATGCTTGTGACAAAGAAGAAGATAGGGAGGATTGTACAGAACTTTTGGAAGAAATTCCAAGAGAGATGGCAAATTTGTGGCAGGAGTCAAGTCTTTTGGAGAAAAGGCTATAAGACCAAAAAGCAAGTGTTCAAGTTGTAAAATCGGAATTGAACGAGAATGAAGAAGTTCACTACAATGGACAGGGATAGAAAGAAATCATTAGAACAGATGGTGTGGAGGAGAGACTAGCTGACAATCTCATGAATTCTGCTAAGAATTCAAATCAGCATACTGATGTGCTGATAGAGGAGGAGAAAACAGAGTAGCAAACTAAATTTTTGGCAAAGGGAGATAAGGCACATACGCCTTATGATTTTTATTTTAACAAGTGTTTTATGAGTGCAGGTTTAGTTGCATATGCTGGAGGAATTTTGGCTCAAATGAGTAGCCAAATAAAAATGGAAGAAGAAGATTATATGGAAGAATTTAATCCATGGAATAGAGATGTTCAATTACTGGAGAGAATGTTGGACAATCATGATTCAATGCAGAAAGAGATAATCATGAAAGAGGGTAAGGATGAAAGGGAGGCAATCAACATAGGAGTCAAAGTAAGTAAAAGTAACCTACAACAGTTTGAAGAGTTAGTGGACAGCAACAACAACCTGAAGCGGAGAGAAATAAATAGAAGTAGGAGGCAAAGTGTAGACCAGTCCAAAGATGTGGTGGACACGAAGATTGAAGAAATGTGGCATCTAATAATGAAATAGTCCATATGGAGGAGATTAACAGCAGCATGGAGAATGATCAATCAGAGTATGAACCTGATTGACAAGAAGAGGAAGATAGAGTAGAAAGCATTATACATACAGTAGAAGCAAAGGAGCAAAGCGATTGGGCAACTACAAAATAAAGTTTGGGACCCTGGAGGTTTTTCAATTAGCTTGTGAAGACACATGATCAGGAGATCATGGAAATGTTCTACTTGGGGAGTCTGATACAGGAGCATTCAGGCCAAGAAGACTCATTTTATTCTAGTAGACATAGGGGTATTGTGTTTTCAAGGAAGTTGGGTTCCTAAGAGGGAATTAAATGTAATTATTAATGTTTTGAGTGATTTTAATGAGAGAATCTAGAGTAGGGAATTAATTGAATATTGTGAGGCATATTTGTAAGTGTTCTCGAATATAGGAGAACATGAGAGATTTAGGATAGTTCAGAGATTGAGGAATTTGAGAATTGATTGTAAATCCTAGATTAGGAGTTAGTTCATGAATTTACGAATTAGAGAGGAGTTTTAGGAACAAGGAAAAAATTTAGGGATTTTGTTAAGGAATTCATGGATATAAGCCAGGAATTGGTTTTAGAGTCCTTATGTAGAAATGTAAGCCTAAAAGGCAAAGATAGGGGTTAGAAGGTTAGATGTTTTAGAGAGGCTAGATAGATAGCTAGAGTGTGGTTTTGAGCCTACGAGCAGAATGTAAACAAAGGCCACTGATATTAGAAAATCAAGCCTGAGAGACAGAGTCTCAATCTGTAATTAATTGTTTGCATTTATACATATAGAGATTGATTCAATCTATATAAATGCATGATTAAGTGTTAGATGATTGATTGAGTGCATCAGAGAATTGTATATGTATATTTATGCAGGAAAAGTGTGGTGAACGTAGAGAGGCAGAATTGAGACGATACAGAGGATTATAAATGGTGTAGAACCTAATTAGAGAGTACAAATGATGCTTTGGAATGATTGTGATATAAAAATCATAGAAGGAAGTTCAAGCAGGACTTAATTGCGCAGCAGAACAACGAACAGGAACCTTTGAAGAAAAGCCCAGAAACCATGGAAACCTGAAGAACCAACGTTAAAGCTAAGTGAAGCGGAAGGACAAAGAAATGAAGTTTCGGTGAATTGTAGCCGTTAGATTGTTATGATCAATGGTCAGGATTAAATCGCACTGGCCATCGAGAGATCTCGCCATCGGACTGATATCGGGCGCCAAAGTAATCAAAGTTTAATCGAAAAGCTAGACCCAAACTTTATTAGGTTGGGAGTTCATAATCCCATCGGGTCTGAAAGAGGTGTTAATTATTGGGCTTGTTATCAACCCAAAATCACTATGGACCGTTGGATCTACTAAGCACAGATCAGCGATAGAAAACTGTTAGAGCAACTTTGTTGATCGGAAGAGTTAAAGACCGTTGGATTAGAAGGTGGATCAATGGTGGAGATCTAATCGGATCGCAATATTAAATGAGAATAGACTTTGGCCTTAATACATGCAATGTGCGATTATGCAAAGGGCCGATAGGAGCAGACTCAATAAGGAGATGAAGCACAGTTAATGATATTTGAAGTCTGAAAGGTTATAAATTATTGCATATCGGAGGAGATGGGGGAACATATGTTAGTGGAACCCGCGGAGGAGCGATTGCCAATTGCAATAAAGGCAATCCTTGGGAAATGTGGAAAGGTCATACCAAAGTCGAAAAGGTGCGTTTATGGTTAATTTCCTTTGTAAATGGTTATAAAGGATTATAATTGAACAAAGGTTATAAGGGTTTATAAAGTCTCGATAGTCCCGATAATGAATGATTAAAGATTTAAGTGGGTGTATGTGTTCTGATAATATCCAGATAGGAAGGAATTAAGATAAGGCCTTTAATAAAGTCCTAATTGAAGGCTTAAGGGGCGATTTAAATTTCGATAAGTGGATATTGCCTAGGAGTTAGGCATTGATGGGTTAGTAATGAATTATTCTGCAGAGGGTGGATTATTAGGGACTTAACATTAGTAAATGAAGATTTAACTCCTTAGTGAGTTAAAATTCTTGGGACAGACAACTATATGCATAATCCATGCATACTATGGGTAAAGCAGGGGTAAACCTGTGTCAAAATCGAAGAAAACAACGGAGGAGCACTGCGGATTCTGTTATAATTCGCCTTTATTGAACTATCACATATGACCAAGAGAAAAAGCCAAAAGGAAAGAAAAATCAACATGTCGTGGAAATTAAAAGCACATCAGAGTTAATATATCAGCATCTTTATCGGTGGTTCTACTATGTGCCACTGCTTAAAACCCCCAATTGTGATATCATTGCAGACCTGACACACCATTATAATGCACTTTAATGAAATATCACATCGGCCTATTGGAAGTTCTGTATCACAAAATCTTGAAGGAATTTCACACTAAAACAACGATTGCGCTATTATATTCGAACTCGAACAGTTTATAGTAAAAACCCTAATATAATATCGCACCTGTTACTATCGTAAGTCATAAAGGGATGTTATATTCAACAACTCTGCTTGCAATAAGTTTGTGGACCCGATGGAGTTATCAAAAACAGTTTAATGTAACATTGCATTTGCTCCGTTGGTAGTAGGGTATTGGAAATGTTATATTGGTAATATTAAATGTTTTGATTGCAGGAGTTTTGTAAAGTTGTGATCGTGATTAAAGGTGATGACAAGGATGTGGGACCTCATGTGGGTACAACCTTTTCCTATAAGATTTTCAAAAATAAACAAGTTTACGATATATTTTGTAATATGCAATAAGTTGGCTTCTCCTTCCAAATGAATGTGTTCTTTGGGTATTAATGAAACCCGTATAAATACCTCACCTCAAGGAAGGATCTCGGGCATCTATCATAGAGAAGGTGAGATAGTTCATAACTCATGAACTTGAACAAATAAAGGAAGCCGAAGGTATAGCGGAAGGCAAAGGTCGAGTGAAGAAGGAAGCCGAAGACCGAGCGGGAAAATAAAATCTTTTGACTGGGTTAATCTTGGAAGGCTCGGACCTGAAATGAATCTGTAGTGCAGACCGCAACCTTTTACAAAGACTACAAAGGGTAGGGCTTAGTGAAGAAGACCTTGGGAGAAGTGTAATACAATCAAACATTTTGTGACAAAGTAAAACTATAGGGTTGGTGCCTTAGAACTGAAAGGATTGGTGTCCTTGGAGTTGGTGCTCCTAAATTCAAGGATGGTGCCTTGATAAGATAGGGTCGAAGCCCTAGAGGTTGGAGACTCATCAAAGTCCAAGTTGGTGCTTGGAAAAATTATCAGATATTGTATTCAATCCTTTTCTATATTTAATAAAATCATTTCTTTAATTAAATTATAAAGAATCTAAACTGGTAATAATAAAAATTGAAAAGAAATACTGATTCAACCCCCTCCCAGTGTTTCCAATAGCAAGTCCCCCTCATAGTGATCGTTCAATGAATACCCATGCAATATTTTTTATCATCCCTTCAAACCTACTTGTATCAAGGTAATAGAATTTTCCAATTGTGTTTGCAATGTTTGTAGTAGCTTTCCAGGTCCAGAGTTCTAATGGGAGCCCTGGGAGTTTGGCCCAAAAAATGTTGCTTCGAGGAGTGTCTATTGTAGGGTCAAAACCAAATGTCCTCCTCTGAAGAGATAGGTAGTCGTGACCCTAAACCCATGGTTTGTCAGCAATAAGGTTCACATCCTTTGCAGTGAGAAAATGAAAAGAAAACCATCCATTTTGGAGAGCATTGATTCTTGGCTGGTATTTGAGAAGAGGATGCCACCATATTTTAGCCCATTTCTTCATTGTGGCACCATTCATGCAACAGAAAATCCATTAGCCAACCAAGGCATGATTTTTCAGTTTTATTGATTCTTCCAAGTATCCCTCTGTTTCAATTACGAAAGTTATGGAATTATTTATATAAATTTGAAGTTTTTTATTAATGTGAATTTTTTATTAAATCTTTTAGCTTTACCTTTAATAAATTTTTTCTTTTTATTTTTATAATTTAAAAAATTTAAATCTTAATCGTTTGTCTAAATAACTAGAATCAACTCATCTTATTGGTGCCCAGAAAGTGCTTTACATGGCACCTTACATCGAAGTGTGGGTGATTAATGTTGTGGTGATGTTTGTTAGTAAACATTTACACGCTTTTTTAACTAAACAATAAAATAAGCAATAATAAAAATGATAAAAGTAATATAAAATTTATTATGGGGAGATGTTGTAATCTATTTAAATAAGTGTAATTTTTTAATGTTTAATTCAATTAATAATAAAATGTTAAAATTAATAAAAATAATAAAATTCAATTTGGTATATGTAATATTTTTATTAGTAAAAATATGAATTTTTTAGTTAAAAGAATATCATAATATATCTATCACATTAAATTATATAAAATATAAATAGTAACTATAAATTAAGATTCATTTAAAATTTTAATTAATAAGTACATAGAAATTTAATAATATAACAAGATTCTTAATCAAGAATATTTATTCCCACTTTACCATGATATTCAGTGGTAAATTTAATACTTACAATACTTAAATCCGCTAATCTCATTACTCATATAAATATTTCATGGATGTTTCAGACGAAAAAGCTTTGGTTTAGATAATGTACGAGTACATTCTTCCGCATAAAACATAATTACATAACTTCTATATACCTATATTCAGCAAGGACAAAGATAGAATGTTCCAGCTATGTATCAAAAAGTACATTCCTATATAATATCATAGAAAAATAAGTATCCAACAGAAAATCAGTTAATACAAAAGGTTGCAAATGTCTAGGGCATAATAATGGATATTTTTATCTCTTATGTGATTCTCTTCCACGTATATATAGCTCATGCAACCCATACCAAGGTCATGTCCAAGAATAACACATAAATAGGGCAGGGAATTGAACCCATGACTTAAAATATGGGAGTGCCGTGATAGCGCACCATCCCGTGAATTATAATCCATAGAGATTAAATTAATATTTTAATAAAATTAAAATAAGAAGATTTATATAATATAATAATATTCTTAAGGACTAATTATAGATCTAACTTTCATTATCAAGTAATGAGAGAGATCAAATCTCTTAAGAATGTTAAACCTTTCTTCAAGTTTTACATTAAAAAGAAAAAATGTATCTTAAAAAATTCAGAATTAAAATAAATCTATACTAGTTTGTTTAGAAGAAAATATTAAAATTATTCTTTATGGATTTAAATTAATTTTATATAAATATGATAAATAATAAAATTTCAATTCTTTATGAAATTAATTAATTTATATAAATATGAATAACTTTAATTTGTTTGATTTCTTCCTCATTGTAAATTTATTTTATCTTAAATTTGTTTTTATTTTTTCCTAGTTTAGTGAGGATGGAAACTAGTAAGATATAATTTTTTTTATGGATTAATTAATTTATATAAATGTTTAATATAATATATATATATATAATATATATCATTTTGATGATGATGATAATTAATGTCCACTAAGATCAATATAGTCTGTTGGACCTTAAGAAAGAAGTGGTTAATTGAGATTATTTAAGATTTTATTTCTATGATCAAAAAGGAGGGAAATGAGCATTTCGAGGTCAATGTAGTTTTCCTAACTGAACAAGTAGTGGGGCAAATGTTATGGAAATGAGAACGGATGTGAGTAAGGGCCGAAAAATCCAAGAGAAAGTGATTTTCATATTCGACTCTCTTAGTATCGTAAAACAGTCATATTCTTTCGTCCCAAAAAAACTTGAGAATAGACCAACGCCTAGTTTCACTCCGGAGCTCATGAGAATTAGTTATAATCCTTGCAATATTCATTCACTTCTTAGCAATGGTTAATACATAAAGGTATTTCTGATTAGCAAACGTGGGATTGATTACCTCCTTATAGTATCTTAACTTTATTTTCCTTTATAACTCCTTATCACTCCACAAGTTATCCTTAAATTTGGAAGTAATGATGTTTTTAATATTATCCTTATTCCCCAAGAGGACCTCCTCCCTTATATCCCAATGGCTGAGCCAGGACCTGGCATCCTTATGCCACCCTCACTTGAGCCGAATGTGGTTTTGACTAGAGTTATAAGCAATTTTTGGGAGCCTCTTGGGTTCCATGTTGTACAACTTCTTATATATCATATACCTAAATATAGTCCTCCATTCAATGGGGAAAGGCTAGCTTCAATCAAGAGAATAGGGTAGGGAGTACTACCTTTAATATCGAGGTTATAGGTTATGAATTGCTTTTGGATTATTTCAATCTTTCTCCAAGAATCTCCAGATAGACTACAACCCCACAACTCATATTCATATAAAATAACAGAAATGACAAGATTCTCGAAAAAAAAAAAAAAATTACTCCAAACCCAAAGATCAATAATCTTACAAATTAATAAAATTATAAAATTAAAAAATATTTATGAAAGTTATAAATAAAAAAATATTAAAAATAAGTTATTCGATTAAGAATATTATCTTTTTTTTTCTTTATAAATATATAACAATTTAATAAATAATATTTTTAAATAATTTTCTTAATTAAATTATTTTTAATGTTTTCTTTTACCTTTATAAAAATATTTAGAAATATTTTACCAAAATATCCTTAAATTTATTCATAATAAAAATGATAAAAATTATATTTCTCATATACACTACATGAGTATATTCTAGAAATATATTCCCAACAACAACTTTACAATTTAGCTTGTTAGAGAAAAATTGAAAAAAAAACATATGACATCCAAAAACTCCAAGGAAAAGATTACATCACCAATAAATAAACATATATTGGAAATTTAAGTCGAATTTTTCATGAGAGAACATCACATCATGCTTACAGTCAGCGATTCAAAGCGAGGCAGGGCAGCTTAACGTCAGCTTCCGAAAAACAAACGTTCAAGAACAACATGGCATGCAACAATGACTGCGACTAATCAAAAACTCCACCAATACCATACAAACCCTACATTCAATACAGTATACAAACATTGCATTCAATACAAATGCAACAAACAACTTAATCCATTGTACAAAAGCTAAAATCAATGCTACTATCCATTATACAAACACTGAATAAATGCAACAAAGCAATATTGATTTTATCCACTTTATGTATTTAACACTAGCCACGTATTTCTCATGGTAGGTTTTTAGGTTTTATATTGTTCATTTTACGTTTCTTAAACCAATACACTGAATCAATTTTCACTCTTTCATTAAATCAATATATTAATCAATAAGAGTTATGGGAAGGTAAGCTAGGTGGTCATGCACATCTTCACATGAGGATTAATGGCTAGGGATTTTTCCATCTCCATAAGGGAAACATAAACATACAAATGTCAACAATTGAGAAGCTACACTCACATACCCCATTCTCCCTTATGATAAAGATAATATTATCCTTAAACCCTAATTCTAGTCTCTTTACCATAATTTTAGTGAATTCTATCACATTAATCATGTTAATGTATGTAGCACATGCTTCTCTTGATATGATTCTTTTTCTTTAGACATAGTATGAAATTAAATGTAGATATATGTATTTGCATTTTTATTTCCTATTTGCTGCTAAAGCAACACCTTTAATCTACACTCACATTTCTAGTAATTGGTGTACCTCTACAAATATTCCCAATAACTAGATTTTCTAGTTGTCACTTGTCATCCCGTAAAATGCATAGTAAATTTAGTCAATCATGCTGTCAAGCATCTAAATTATTTAAGTTTATTATTGATTTAAATACAAAACGTTGTTCAACACATACACAACATAAAAAAATTAGGGCTTCTTCATGCTACTAATAAATTCAAATTACCTCCCATAGGGAATGGAATATATGGTGATTGGGTGTACTATTTAGGTACCCATTGATGTTAAGGTTATTGATTCAAAACCCATATGTAGTTTCACCCACCTAACTAAAAAGGAAATTTAAAATTATCGATGGCTACCATTCCTTTCTAAGTTAAATATATAGTATAGCCTATGGATCCATATATGAATTCCTTGCATGTTGTATGTTTGTTTTTTCCAAGTTATAGTGCTTATCATTTATATTTGGATGACTATCCTATTCTTTCCATGTCCAACAACTAGCCAAATATGCATCCATTGTTACTAATTGATATTTTAAATGTCACAATACGATCATGGATATTTTTACATTTTAGATTGCTCATTTTATTGTTTCTTAGATCAATGCACTGAATCATTTCACATTTATCATTATTGAAATCAATACACTAATCAAGAAGAGCAATAGAAAGAGAATATGCATGGGCATCTTCACTAGACGACCCACATTTATTCCATATCCATAAGAGAATTATGCATATAAATGTCACCAACTGGGGAGATACACCAATCTCCCTTAGTCTAACTAACATTAAAGGTAATACTACCACTAAATTCTAAACTACCCGTAAAACCCTTTACATATTCTCAATAATTTATATCATATTAATATATAGATATATGTGATCTAGGAGATATTGATCTTGGATATGACTCTTTCACCTTAGACATGGTATTAAATCAAATGTGTCTATATTTAGTTTCATTTCCATATCCAATAGCTAGTGTACCTCCAAAAACATTCCCAACACCCAAACTTTGTAGTTGTAAATTCCATGATATAAAATAGATATTTGATTTAGTTAATTTAGATCTCAATTTCATAGATTATTTAATTTAATTTGTCGATTAGAGTATTAAACATTATTAAATGCATATAAGACGTAAACTTTTCTAAGGCCACTTCACACTACCAATAAATTTAAATTGCGTATGGATATTATTTATCTCTAAGTTGATTGTGTGCTCTAGTCTATGTAGTAAACGTTTCTATGGCCACTTCACACTACCAATAAATTTAAATTGCGTATGGATATTATTTATCTCTAAGTTGATTGTGTGCTCTATTCTATGTAGTTGTATTTGCATTTTGTGAATGATATGGTTATATTATTTCCTACTCCTAACACTCACATTTGTATTCAGATAGAAAATCTATTGGTTTTTTCCTACTATTGAAATATGAATGGTTTTTTACTTTTATTTTTTTTTAATATCATCTTTGGAACTACTTATGGGATTATTCAATAATTTACATCTTCAGGTAGTGGGGCTCTGCATGATGAAAATTAGATGCAAGGTAACTAACGTGACCATCAACATGGTTATTTTAGTGGGATACATCCCTAGAATATTCTAGACACTCTCACTATTTGGGTCTTATCTTCCATATTGCAACTATGTCTATATCTCTAGTTTCCTCTAAGGAGAAGGACATCAAAGGATCCACTGAAGAGAACTATTAGGTGACTAGTCCCAATGATAATGTTATCAGATCCTATGTCAGTCCTTTACACAAACAATGTCATCCTATCTCTTCTAATGGTGAAGGTGATGGAAATGTAGGATGTTGTGGTGCTCTATTTCCATATAATGCATTTCCCAATGCTACAGTTACTATCCTCATTCTACTCCAACTACAATGAGTCAAGGATGATTTAGGAGACCACACATAGGTCCAACTACAATGTTTTGGTGGAAGAGAAGTTGTTATGCTTCTCCCTACCAACCCTTTGAATCTCACAGGTTGAGTGAGATAGTGAGACAAATTACCCATTCTTTTATGCCCTAAGGATTGGTGATTGTTTAAAATAGAATTTACATGTATTTAAAACATAAACCAATTTATTTATAGTGAATATAAAGCAACAATTAAAATTAAAACAAACATGTACAAAAATATAAAACTTTGTAAAACTATACAAATGAACACTATATATAGTAATATTAGTTGATAAAAATTAAAAATTAGACTTAGTTACCAACAAACTAATCAGAATTTGGAATCCTTATGAATCCAAAAATTGTAGAGCCTCGGCTGCAATTTAATTTTGTAAAATTCAAGAGAATAATGTGTGGATAAACATGTAAAATTTTGCGAGAAATATGCACAATAAAAAGGGTAGAAATGTTTGATTTTATAAAAAATTATGTCGTGAACACAACAAATCAGAATGGTGACCTTCTACAAAAACCCTTGGCAAAAACTTAATTTTGGAATATTTGTAGTGTAAAAAAATCATATACAAATATTCTAGAAATAAATGAATGATAAGACAAATTTAAAAACACCCTCAAACAAACTGATATAACTTCGAACAACATGTTTTCTCTACAAGATTGATGGCTATAAGCACTGATTAA
Source organism: Pinus taeda (assembly GCA_000404065.3). Classification (NCBI taxonomy): domain Eukaryota; kingdom Viridiplantae; phylum Streptophyta; class Pinopsida; order Pinales; family Pinaceae; genus Pinus; species Pinus taeda. Next base: position 199,259 of record APFE031430503.1, on the reverse strand, counting down.
AGAAAAACTAGACCTTCTATCAAGAAATAAATTGTAGCAAATTCAAGTTATATCAAAATAATTACTCAAAGTTTGAGTGGAATTGCCTTCAAATTGCGTCTCCCCTTTGAATGAAGTTTGCTACCACTTTTGGATCAACTTCTTAAAACTCACAAAAAAATGAAATCGAAAGGGTAGAATGACAACATGAAATTATTTAGTGTATACCTCTCCTCACAGTGTTTTCTCTGTCTCCTTCATAGCCTCCATCCTCTTTTAAAGGTCTTCAAAGTAGTTATGGAAATTGAACTATATGAGAGATTCGTTTGGGTTAACTTCCAATCAAGTTTTGATTAGAATGAGGGAAGGAGATTTATAAAGGTATAAGTTAAAATAAATTAACTTTTTATTATTATATCTTATATTTATGTTTTAGTAGGTGTGTTACACAACATTTTGTCACTATCCCTGTACTCCCCGTTCCTTGATCTTGGAGGCCTCTACAGTGGACCCTAC
>APFE031430503.1:148296-171362 GCA_000404065.3 Pinus taeda | reverse complement strand
CCCTCCCATACTACCTCGAGTGAGACCTCAGTTCGTGCTTCGCAAATGTTGCCGAAAGGGTCAGTAGTACCAGGATATGCTTGGCTAAACTCACTGCTGAACCTGGGTCAGGTCCCAAGTAGCCAAGAATGCATATTGAAAAATATATTGTAAATGCCATACTACTGAAAACTAAAAAGACTCATCCTCTGTTATGCAACCAAATCACATAGGTTTGTTTAAATACTTTCCTTTGATTCAATGACTTTCAAACGAAATGGGTCTTCCTTATTTTATTAAAACACCAACAATTCCATTTCCCAGGGCATCACATTCCACAATAGAGGTTTTTGTGAATTCTGTCATAGATGAGATCAGTGCTTGGCAGATTTCCTCTTTAAGATGTTCAAAGGCCTTAATTGCTTCCAAAGTCTAAGAAAATGCATCTTTCTTCAGTAATGTTGTTAAAGGTTCTAATATTCTCCCAGAATTCTTAATAAACTTGTGAAAATACCCTGTCAACTCGATAAATCCTCAAAGATGATTTATGGTTGTGGGGATTTTCCATTCCTCAATGACTTTAATTTTTTTAGGGTCTACCTTAACACCCTCATGAGATACAATATGACCCAAATATTCCACCTCATGTACTTCAAAGAAAGATTTGGATGTTTTTCCATATAATTATTTCTCCTCCAATAGTTTGAGCACCTTGTCAATATGTTGAACATGATCCTTCCAAGATTTGATGTAGATTAATATATCATCAAAAAATACTAAAATGAATTTTCTAAGGAAGTGTTTGAAAATAGAATTCATCTAGCCTTGAAATGTGGAACGTGCCTTAATATGGAAAAAAGGCATGACCAAAAATTCATAATGACCCTCATGAGTTTTGAATGTTGTTTTTAGAATATCTTCAATCCTCATTCTAATTTGATGATATCCTCAATGAAGATCCATCTTGGTGAAATAAATTGCTCTAAGTAATTCATCAAAGAATTCATCAATAATAGGAATGATAAATTTATCTTTAATAGTGAGCTTGTTGAGCTCCTTATAATTCAGACACATACGCCATGATCCATCCTTCTTGTGAACCAGTACTACTGGAGCCGAGAAAGAACTTTTACTAGGTTGAATTATACCAGTCTGTAGAATTTATGTAACCATATATTCAATTTCACTCTTTTAGGCATAGGGATATTGGTAAGGTCTAATGTTTGGAGGAACACTTCTTGGAATCAAATGAATAGCATGACCATGATCATGATCACAAATAGGTGGGAGGCCGTTGGGAGTCTCAAATACCTTGGAATGATTGTCCAATATTTTTTGGAAATATGGAGAAATAAATGATTTCTATGTTTGAACCTCTAGTGAGCATAATTGTGCAATTACACCCCATTGTTCTTGTTAAAAATGCAACAAGAAAATACTAGTTTAAATTTTTCCTTGAATTAATTTAGGAATAAAATTGTAATTCCAAATTTTGTGACAACTTGTATTAGTTATCTAAGTTAATTTTACCTAGTTGGCTCAGTTAATTCAAGTTGAGGGTCTAACTTGAGTCATGTAGAATGTCTCCTACATTATAGGAGCCATGGTTGAGTTTATTTTGAGCTATAATTAATTAATTCAATCTAACTAAGTTAAAGTCAGCTAAATTATTTCTAATTGTTGGAGGAACTAGTGGGAGGTCCAATAGTGTGGTGTTGCCTACAATGATCAACCAGTAAACTAATGATTCACTCATAAAGAACTAATGCATGTTAGATCTAAGAGTTACCTAGTTACAATTGGAGTTCAAGGACAATGTACTATCAATTGTATAATCATCTGACTTGTACTGATGGTGCATGCAGTCAGAGGAATGCCTATGATGGATTGTGCAATTCCTTTGAGGAATTTCCCTAACTAATAGGGGGCTAATTCCGAAGGAAAAAATGCAAGAAAATAGGTACTTTGGAAAGAAATAAATTTGTTAAGTATTGGCCTAGGCTTGTCTAGGAAGTTGTGAGACAAACGGAGATAGGGAAAAAGTTGCTCGGGCTTGAGCAAAGAATTGTAATCTTCTCGTATTTTCTGACTAATGGAATATATAGATAGAAGGGGTTTTTAGCTATGGCTCTCCCCAGTAAATCATTGTGTAATTTTTTGATTGAATTATTTCTCTTGTATGCTTCATGATTTCGTGATCGTTTAATTGTTTTCGCTGATGAGTAAAGTAGATTCAAGTCTATTGTTTTAGTAAATTAAATTAGCAGTTTGAATCTACAAGAAATTTCTACATGGTACTAGATTAGAAATCACTCTAGAAGAGGAGAATACAAGTTTGTCTCTTGAAAGAGAAAACTAATTTGTAGTATCATACTTTAGAGACATCAAGATGTTGTTTTGCATATTGATACTTGAATATCCCCTTGAGGGTAGTTCGAACTATATTGCTTGGAAGGACACGCTGGACATGTACTAATGCTAGAACACCGCTTTCTTGGAACCATTGCTTATGTTGGAACATGACTTATTAGGTAAAGAGCTTATGTCGGAACAAATCTTATGGGAACAATAGCGCATTTCGGAACTGGACCATGTAGAGGAGCCAAAATCAGTTTGGATGACTCAACTCATTATGGTTGAAGATGTTGGTGGCAGTGTTGGAAGACAACGAGCTTAAGGAATTCATAGAAAAATATATTATTAAGCCTCTAGCAATTGATGCTCAAGTCTGATAGAGTGGAGAAAATGTGTTGCAAAGGTGAGAAGGATTATCTTAGAAGGAGTTCGAGATCATATTGTCTCAAACCTCCATGGTAATGAGACTTCATATGCAATGTGGAAGGCCTTGAAAGACCTATTTCAAAACAACAATGACCAAAGGAAGTTGAAGCTGAAGGACAGGCTTAGAAAAATCAAGATGGAGAAGGGACACATAATACCAAATTACTTGACAAAGTTCACCCAATGTCGGGATGAGCTTGGAAGTGTCGGTGTTACAATTGCTTAAGATGATATGGTCAACCTAACACTTCTAGGCCTTCCCAAGATTTACATAGTTACCAGGATTCAGTAAATGGGAGGGAGAAGATACCATAGTAGGAGCATTTATGGTTCAACTTGGTGCAAGAAGAGATTCATTGGAACACCAGAAATGGATCCTCATCCAAGCATGATAATGAGGAGAACTTTGTCTTAGCTCAAAAGGAAAAGAAAGGGAAAGGGAAGACATCCCATTCCAAATAAGATTCCAGTACGGGTGACAAGAAGAAGGACTTGTAGAAAATTAAACGTTTTCACTGTCACAATCTGGGACAATATGCCACGAAGTGTCCACAATAGAAGTCTAACAAGAAGCCCTTAGGAGGAGTGGTAGGGAAATCTCTTGCTTCAAAATTAAATATGGATTTCACCCTCATTGCTCGCATGGTGACATCCATGATGGGTAGTGTGTGGTATATGGATAGTGGAGCCTCATTCCATATGACCGACAACAAATAATTATTCAGTGACTTGGAGGAGAAGGACCTCCAGATGCACATCAAAATGGGAGATGATGGGAGTTATAGCGCGACCGACATCGGTAATGTTACCTTTTAGAGGGATTCTGGCTCTCCTTTCACATTAAAAGATGTCATGTATGTTCCAAGTTTGAAGAATAATTTGGTTTTAGTTACCATGTTGGAGGGCCATGTCTAAAATGTGATATTTAGCAAAGGAAATAATTTCCTTCATTACATAGCCTTAGTACAACTGAAGTGGATCGGGGTTCGGGTGAAGAACCTCTACAAATTGGATGTAGAAGATTGTGTTGCTTTGAGCACAAAAGCAGATAAGGTGAAGAGCCAAGACATCGATGAGTTGTGGCATAAAATATTTTGTCACTTGCACCACAAAGCTTTGAATATCATGCAAAAAAATTCTACAGGAATTCCCAAGGGTACACTCGAGCAGAGAGATACATGTAAAGGGTGTACATTGGGGAAGTACACCAAATATACCTTTCATGATAAGGGCATTCAAGTGCAAGAGATCCTTGAAATAGTTCACTCAAATGTGTGTGGGCCATTCTCGACAACCTCCACGACCAAGAATAGGTATTATGTAATATTTGTAGATGATTTTTCTTGTAAGTGTTGGATTTTATTCATGTAGAAGAAAGATCAGATGTTCCCTAAATTTTGTGAATTTAAATAATTTGTTGATAAAAACACTAGCATGAAAGTTAAAGCTCGTAGGAGTGATAATGGTGGAGAATATGTGTCAAATGAATTCAATTACTTATGTGCATCAAAAGGCATTCAACGGGATTTAATAGCACCCCATAACGCACAACATAATGGGGTGGATGAAAGGAAGAACATAAGTATTGTGGGAGATGCACATGCAATGTTATGCAATTGGGCCCTGTCGTTGCTCTTGTGGGTTAAAGCATGCAACACAACTGTATATGTGCAGAACATGAGTCCTCATCAAATTCTCACTATGAGTACACAAGAAGAATATTTTTCAGGTAAGAAACCAAATGTGGCACTCTTCAGGGTTTTTGGTCCATTGGTTTGCTGTCATGTTACCGAGGACATAAGGAGAAAGTTAGAGCCAATATCTGATTGGGTATATTTGTGGGGTACATTGATACACCTCAAAACTATCGGGTGTACATTCCATCTCACAAGATGACAATGGTTCATAGAGATGCAAAGTTCGATCAGAGAAGGCTATGAGATGTTCCTTTGGGAGGGAGATTCAATTACATATAGATGAGGAGATTTTAGCTCCAAAAGAATAACCTCAGGATGATGTGGAGTAGCCACATGCAGAGGAATTGAGGGTGGAAGCACCCATTCATGCAGAGACTTCTAGAGATGGAAGGAAGTGCACCAGAGAGGCTGACATATTGATGCATGATGATAGAGATAATGTGGGAGCACCCACATCACAACGCAGATAGAGGAGGTCACCAGATTGGTACATTGGCTACATGAATCTTATGAGAAAGAGTGTAGAGATTGATCCATCCTCATTCGAGGAAAAACTACAACAACCAGTATGTGTTGATGCCATAGTTGAGGAGTATGACTTCATTATTAGAAATAGTGTTTGGGAGTTGGTCCCAAGGCTAGTAGACAAGTCAGTGGTGAGTTCTAGATGGCTTTACAAGGTAAACCATGTAGCATATGGGAGTGTGGAGAAACACAAGGCCATATTTTTGGCTAGAGGGTTCTCTTAGGTAGAGGGAATTTATCATGAGGAGACCTTGCTCCAGTAGCAAGGTACTCTTAAATCAAATTTATTCTAGCACTTTCAGCGCAGATGGGATGGAAGATACATCATATGGATGTGAAGACAACATTCCTTAATAAAGTGATTGAGGAAGAGGTGTACATTGAGGATCTAGAATGATTTAATACCTTCAATGGAGAGTTGCATGTTTGTAGACTCAAGTGAGTGTTGTATGGATTGAAACAATCACCCTATGCTTGGTACACCAGGATTGATAGTTATTTCACCAGGTTGGGCTTCACCAAAAGTGAAGATGTAAACCTTTACCATATTGTGGTTGAAGGTAAATTATTGATTATAGTATTATATGTCGATGATTTAATTCTAACAGGTGATGAGAAGTTAGTGAAATATTGCAAATAGGATATTGCAAGAGAATTCAAGATGGACCTTAGGCTCATGCATTATTTCCTTGGTGTAGAAGTATGGCAAGGAGATGAGGAACTGTTTGTCTCTCAAGGAAAGTATGACAAAGAGATACTGAAGAAGTTCCACGTGGAGAGCAAAAAAACCATGGAGAATCCTCTAGTAGGGAATTGGAGGAAGAAAAATACTACTTCAGGTGAAGTAGTGGAGGCTACTATTTACAGACAGCTTGTGGGTTCACTTATGTATTTGGTGAATAGATGAACAAACATAAGTTTTGCAGTTAACCAAGTTAATCAAGAAATGGTTAAGCCAACCAAACTCTATTAGAAGGTAGCTAAACAAGTGTTGAGATACCTTAGAGGCACCACTCAGTTTTGTCTTTGGTACAAAAAAGAGAGGGAGTGAAGCTTCAAGGATTCACATATGTAGATTAGGTAGGGATTCCATCCGGTAGGAAGAGCATGTCAGGGGGAATCTTCATTATTGGATCAACAACAATTTCTTGGTACAATGGGAAGCATAGATCAATTACACTCAGTTTGATGGAAGCAGGGTACATGGATTCTATTCAAGCATCTTGTGAGGCTATCTAGTTGAGGAAGATCCTTGTTGGGTTATTTGGTCAACATATGGATCCTACAATGAATTTTTGTGACAATCAGAGTTGTATCAAACTCTGAGAATCCAGTTTTTCATGATCGAACCAAGAATATCAACATCTGGTATCACCATCTACGAGATTATGTGCAAAGGAGAATCATGTTGTTGGGTACGCTCTTATAGAATAAAAAGATGTAGATATTTTGACAAAGGCATTATCAAGATGAAAATTCAAGTTTCCTAGAGACAGGATCAGGGTAGTAGATAATCCCTTTCTTGTTGACAGGGAGTGTTGAAATTGCAACAAGAAAATCCTAATTTAATTTTGTCCTTGAATTAAATTAGGAATAAAATTGTAATTCCACATCTCATGACAACCTGTATTAGTTAACTAAGTTAATTTGGCTTAGTTGGCTCAGTTAATTCGAGTTCAGTGTGTAACTTGAGTTATTTATAGTGTCTCCTACATTATAGGAGACCGTGTTGAGTTTATTTTGAGTTGTAATTAATTATTTCAGTCTAATTGAGTTAAAGTCAGTTAAACTAGTTCCAACTGTTGGAGGAACTAGTGGGAGGTCTAGTAGTGTGGTGCTTCTTACAGTGATCAACCAGTAAACTGATGATTCACTCATAAATAACTCATGCATGTCAGATCTTATAGTTACCTAGTTAATATTGGAGTTCAGGGACAATGTACTATTAGTTGTATAATCATCCAAATTGTATAGGTGGTGCATGTAGTCAGAGGAAGGCCTATGATGGATTGCACAATTCCTTTGAGGAATTTCCCTAATTAATATGGGGATAATTCCCAAGGGAACAATGCAAGGAAATAGGGACTTGTGAAAGCAAGAAATTGGTTAAGTACTAGCATAGGCTTGTTTAGGAAGTTGTGAGATAGATAGAGATAGTGCAGAGGTTGCTCAGGCTTGAGAAACACATTGTAATCTTCTCATATTTTATGAATAATGCAATATACAAATAAAAGGGATTTTAGTTGTGGCTTGCCCCAAGAAATCATTGTGTAATGTGTTGATTTAATTCCTTCTCTTGTATGCTTTGTGATTTCATGATTTTTTAATTGTTTCTATTGATGAGTAGAGTAGATTCAAGTCTATTGTTTTAGTAAATTACAACTAGCAATTTGTACAAGAAATTTCTACAGTTCTTTCTTTAGAATTTTTGTCAGGCCATTAGAGATGATTATTTTTCTTGGTTTCCCTATGATACCCCTTAATTCATCTTCCTTTCCTTCCAAAAAATATTTCAAGAAAAGTTCTTGAAAATTAAAAGATATCGTCCCTAAAGATTGTAACCATTGGACTCCTAGTACAACATCAACACCACCCATTGGAATGTAAAGCATTGGAATATTCAATACATATATCCCCGTGGTTATCTTGATATTATGGCACTTTCTAGAGAAATTTATAGTTCCTCCATTTGCAACCATCACTTGAGAATCTGGTGCTGGATATAGGAAGCAATTCAATTCCTTGGCTATCTTACAATAAATAAAAGTATGGGTTCCACCTAAATCAATCAGCACAATTACATTTTTCTTCTTGATATAACATTCTATATTGAGAGTTTGAGTGGTAATTTCTACTAATGCATTACAAGATATGGTCAGATTCATTTCTTCCTTCTCTGGGGTTGGTTTTTGATGTATATCCTGATCTTTTGATGTTTATTGTTCCTTTTCTTCCTCCTCTTCATGATCTATGTAAAATAATTTCTTCTTGGCACACTTATGACCTTCAATGTTTTTTCTATCACAATTGTAACAAAGCCTTTTTGCTATTTTTTCCTCCAATTGTTGTGGCGTAAACCTTGTAGGTTGTGGAAGGCTAGAAGAAACAACACTTCCATCATTATAGTTGTGAATGGTAGACTTCCTTGTGGCCATAATTTTTCTTTCAACTTTTCTTGCCACCCTGAATGCCTTCTCCAATGAATCAAGTTCCCAAAAGAGAATCTCATGTTGGATGTTATATCCAAAGTCCTTAAGAAAACATCAATCCTATGCTCCTCTAGAATATCAGTTACCATGATATTCAATATTTGAAATTCCTCAATGTGCTCCATCATTGAACCCTTTTGTTTCAGACATATCAATTGGCTAAAGAAGGTGTTTCTCTTTGTATCCTCATAATGTGCTATCATTTCCTCCGTAAAAATTGACCAACTCACAAGTGGTTTACAAGAACAAGGCCATCGACAACATACAAATGGATTGGGTTCTAAACATAAGGATGCAACGCATACCTTTTATGTATGTCGCACATCATGGACATAAAAATATTGCTCCATTTGTAGTATCCATGTTACCGGATCCTTGCCATAAAAATCCTCATATCTATCTTTGGAATTTGGTGGTTCTTAAACCCCACATTGGAGTCTCAAAAAGCAAAATTCATATTCCTTTTCTCCTCATCATGATTTTCATGGATTACCTTATCACCACTGGGAAGCCTTACTTGCAACAACTTTGTCAACCCTTCCAACTTGACATTCATCGTGTCCATGTCTACTTTAAAAACCTTCATGTTGCCTTTTAGTTTTTCTTTTAAACCATCCATCTTATATTCCAATTCATTTTTGGTTACTCTTTGTGAGAGTGAAATTTGTTGCACTTGGTCTTGTAATTTTGATATATCATGTTGCATTTCTTCCTCTTCTTCATGCGTTATAGTAGAGATTTATGGTTTGTTACTAGGTGTATCTGGTTTTTTGTTTCAAGGAATTTTAATATAAAACAATGATATATATGCTTCACTATGTCGTTTGAATTACTTCAAACTAATTTTTCAAACAAAAGTTATGAAATTTTAAAAAAAATATACACACTTTATTTCTTGCTTTTTAGGAGCTTGATAGTGAAGTTATTGTATCTCTGTAATTTTGGATCTCTAAGGTATAAAATTTCATCTTGTCATAGCTCTATGAGTATTGTTTTCAATCCCACAATTCAGACCGAGATTGGATTATTCAAGAAAGAGTTATTCCCAATCTCCCATGATGACTTGATTATAGACTAGTTCAATAGAGCGAACTTGTACATAATGATACATGTCATTGTTTCAAATTTTGGCCCTGGAAATGATATAAGAAAAACCGAAGTCTATTTGATTTCAGTCAATTTCTACGAAATTCAAATCCGATTCTCAGAGAGAAAGTTATGATGATTTTCCCTAAGTCACCTATTTGAGATGGAATTTTGGAGCTTGCGAAAACCCTAACTTCCTCGAATCATATCTCTAAAAATATAGTGAACCAAGCACTGAAATTCGTACTCAAAGTTCACCAATATGTTTGATCCACATCGTTTCAATTTTAGCTTCTAAAGCCTCGTAGAAGAAAAATTATAGTGAAAAGTTCAAGATGAACTATTTGAAGAAGCAAAACCCTAAAATCCAAAGCTTTGATACCAAATGTTATGCAACCAACTCACAAAAAGATAGATCAACAAATTAAAAATTATCATCTTCGAGGGGGAAACCTCTATTACATTACATAAATGAATAATTCTTGGATGATACAAATGATAAGACCTCCTTGGAATATATAGGATTCTAAGGGATCACAATATAATCAGAACCTACATAAAAATAATAATGTAAGGGAATAACAATAACAATAGTGGGCTTCCATGGGAGCAAAAAAATAACAATAGTGGGCTACAATAACAATAAAAATAACAATAAGGGGAATACAGGAACATAACATCTTTAAAAAATAAAAATAAAATGAAAAAAAATGAAAAAAAAAAATAAAAAAAGAAATCTGCAACTAAAAGACAAGTCTGCTCTAAGAGGCTATCTTTTCTTTCATTGTACTTCCAACCTGTTTCTCTTGCCTCTGATGGTGAGCTTGGGAGGTCACAAAGTGTAAGGATCCATGGGAAGAATCATATTTAGTGGTATAAGCTTTATTCTTCCTTTGACTAACTATAATTTGAGGAGATTGAATGATAGCTCAAGATGAAAAGGCTACTGGATGAGTGGCGAGAATATCCCGTGAAGCGACAAACTGTAGATGTTGTTATTCCTAACTCAAAGAAAAGAGTGGTGGAGCAGGCAGAGAAGTTGTAGGCCACACTTGAATAGGTTACAAAGGTTGGGGTTGCATGTTATTTTTCCAACCATCATTGGTAGGGATGACCATTTGTGTTGATACATGTGGGGTACAAGGATGCCAATGCTTGGTTTATTATGAATGAAAGGTTAAGGGGGTTGTAAGATAGGTTGAATAGTCACATTAACAACTTCAATTTGTAGCAATTGTCCTAAATCTTCAAACTCCTTGTCAAAATGGATTGAAATTCTTGGCCTCCTACTTCTCCTTATCCCATGGCCCCTTCCTCTATTACCCCTGCCATGACTATGTCGGCTGAAGAAAATCATGTTGTAACATATAAGTATATCATAATATATTAGTAAGCAAAGAAGCAATAACTAAAATCAACTTTTACTACTGCATGAGTGAAAATAAAAACACACAAGAAAATATTATTCATAGGGAAGGTGATAAACTCATGTGTGCATTGACATAACACTATCATCATGGAGTGTTAGAAAACATACACATCACAAATATGTTTAGATATAAAAAGGTTATATGTGTATGACAACATAAATTTATTGTGATTTTTGTAAGCATTTCATCTTCTCAGCATTATAAGTAAAAAAAAAAAGCCTCAATTAAACTATTTTTTGGGCAGTACAAAGACCATATATATAGTTCAACAAATCCAGGTGGCTCCAAAGAGACACACAAGACAAAGATGGCTCAAAGATAAAAGTGTTTGGACTATGCACAAACCAGGACCAGATCGAAGACCTTGTCGTACTAATCATGGTGGTGCGAACGGTACATCAATCTGAGTCTGGATGATGAAGTTATCACGAATAGTGTTTGCCTTAGTTCCTTTGAAAAAGGAGGTTTTTCTCATAAAAATGGACTTAAAGCCTTTATAAGGCAAATCGCATCGGGAATCGTACCAAGGGTAGGCTTAAGGCAAGCCTTTGGAACCCCCGATCAACGATCTCCGATTAATCGAGATGGGGGCAGGAAATCGGCGATGATGGGACTTTAGAACCAGCGATGGAGCGATTGGCAATATTAGCGATCAGAATGATTGGCCAATCCACGATCGGCGTCAGCGAAACCCAAAGGCCGAGGACCAACACCCCAGGCCGCAACGATTGCGATATCCAATGCAATCTCATCTGTCAGATCAGAAACCGATCAACGACCATGATTAAATTGGCGATCGGGAGATTGTTGATCCCGATGACAAGGGGCAAAGCAATATGCGATTCCGACTTGTAATATAGCGTAGACCTGATCGATTTATAGGTCCGATTTTACAAAATTTGAAATCCGAACCTTCAGACTTTTTAATGTTTTTTAGTGTTTTTTGAGTTTTTGTATTATCGCTTTAAAACAATAAAAATGCTATTTTTTTAAGGTTGTTGTGCCCGTCAATTGTTCTATACAAACAGCTTCTATTCTTAAGCAACAGACCTCTGATTTTGAAGCAGCCTTGTCCCAAACGTGTTATAAAACACGATGGGTCACAGAGAGTCGAGGCTGAAGAAGGGAGAGAGAGCTTGCATGCCAGAGAGTGCCCGAGAGCCCAAAATCTTGTGCTAGAGTGTCGAGAGCATGGGTGCAAAGAGCCAAGAACGGCGAAAGGCTACGTGACAAAGGGCGAGAGAAGTGTGGCAGAGAGCTCGAGAGGCTGTGTGGAGAGACTGCGTGGGGAGAGGCCCAAGAGTCTGAGTACACAGAGAAGCATGAAATCCGCAGAGCTGCAAAGCTACAAAGAAGCATGAAGCCAGAGAGCGCTTAATCAAAGCAGATCACAGAGCTACAGCGAAATAAGCCAGAGCGCTACAGAGCCAATAGCCAGTGAGCTACAGAGCCGAGAGTCCAGAGAGTTTCTTCTCTTTTATGATCGATTCTTCTCTTCATCATCAATTCTGCTTCTTCTGATCGATTATTCTCTGTGATCGACTCTTCTTTGATCGATTCTTCTTCTTCATCAATGCTGTGAAATCGATGTTTAAGCAAGTTTCAACACTTTGACAGTTTGATTCAGATGTACACATTCTTGTGCGAGCAGCCATCTTCTTTCATCGATGCCTTGAGATCAATGGTCTAAACAACGTCAATAGTGAGACATCCACTTCTTCAGATGGCCCGTGGTGTGAGGTATATGGTTATTGTCCATGTGCTTCTTCTTTTACATTAGGCTACATGGATCCTTGATTGATATTGATGCAAGATCTTATTTACTATTTGTTGTCATGATTCCTTGCTGATTTGATTTGGAATCTTCTATATGATGTACTTGTTGTTATAACTATTCATGCTATGCTTTGAGATCCCTTATTGTATGTTGTTGGGATACTCTTGTTCATTACATGTCGTCATGCATGTGTTTTGTTTTGACATCCCTTTTGTGCCATGTTGGCGGGATGCTCATCATGCATGTTTTTATGTCATACTGATAGGGGTTTGATTGAGAGTTCCAAGTTGTGGGATATCTCTTAGAGCCACTCTTGCGTGAGGGAATTTTTCCTTGTATGATTGAGACATCATCTCTGTGTACATCACCATTATTGACAGCATTTAATGCAGCGATCTACACCATCTTGACACGGGGCCCGAAGACGTAGTCCCTCCTAGACAAACTTCGTTATCAATGCTTATGTTTTCATGCGTTGATGATTGTTATGTTCCTCTTCTTTACAGTCTGCAACTGTATTTGTTAATATTCTTTTAAAATGCAATTTTAACACATCACAAAAGTAAAATCTCTTGGAAAGGTCCTTCTTCACTCCCAGACTTGGATCAAGTGGTATCAGAGCAGGTCTTTATGTTGATATGAATTGCAGTGTGGACAATGGAACGTGCAATGACAGAGGATGAAAGAGCAATGTACGAGACCATGCTTAACATTTCCAAGAGGGTTGAAATTATGTATGAAACTCTACAGAAAGAAATAAAGGAAAAGGAGTGCTTACAGCTTTAGTTGAAAACCAAGGAAGAGGCCATGGAGGAACTAAAGCAAGATAAACATAATCTTCAAACAGAGAATGATGAATTGAAGATGCATCTACATGAAGAGAAAGAGGAGAAGCAGAGTTTGCTACTATAGCTACAAGCAAAGGATGAGGCCTTGGAAAAGCTACAGTGAGACCCATGTGAGGTAAAAAGTAGTTATCCATCTTCATGTATGTTTCCTGATGATGATTTTGTTGTGTTTGAAAATCACACCACAGGAATTGGCTCCAAACTGTTGGGGTATGAAGGAAAAGGCTTGGGTGATAATGGCTAAGGCATTATCAACCCCATCAAAGTAGAGGAATTACCCCGTCAGGCAAGACTTGGGTATGTCAGGAAAGAAGTTGGGCAGTGCAATCCACCAATAATAGATGATGAGAAGCCCTCATCAGTTCTTTCCAAATCGAAGGAGAAGGTAAAAGATGTTGATTTCCTTCTGATTTCATCTTATGATAGTATGATTTCTGTGGGAGATTTGGAGATCCTAATTACAGGGACAAACATTAGGCTCCTTACAAAGACAAGGCACGAGGAGAAAGAACTTGGTGCTAAAAACCAAGGAATAACTCAACCTTTGGAGGTTGTGCATGAAAATAGATTTGCAGGCTCGATATACACTAAAGGAGAGTGCTCAAAGGTGTCAAAGTCGTCTGAGACATCGTCAAGGAAAGAGAATGATGGTAAAACATCCCCATCATCCCATGGTAGTTTCCATTGCAAGGAGAGAGCGAAGGTAAGCTGTCATTGACATACTGACATTAGCGACAAAAAGGAAGGTATAATCACTTTTGATCCTCGAATGTTCATTTTGATTATGATCATGTTGTTAATAATGAATGAATATCAAGGCATCGGAAGACATGCGCCTTTTGTGGTTTACCTAACCATACTTTTTCCAAGTGTTGGAAGAGAATGGCAGACTCACAAGGATGAGGCGTGAAAAACCCTCTCTATAGCTTGAAAAGAAATAGGTTAAGCAGGTATGGAGGAAGAAATCCTACTGCAGTCATTACAACAAAAATGACCATCAAAGAGCCACTTGTTTGAGGCTCCATCTAGAACATCACCTTAAAGACAAAGCGTTGGTGCGTGAACCAGGTAAAGCAGTTGTTCGACAAGCAAAACCACTTGAAGGAGGTGACCCATTCACAAAGATAAGTGAGAAATGGTTTGTATACATGTTGTCATTTCATGGTCATTCTTTTGTAAATCATTTGTTGCATTTTAAAATGTAAACATGATAATGTGTTTCCATCACGTGGTCAGCAAAAATGATGTCTAGTCATGTTTTGAGTCGTATTTTGAGTTGCATGTTAAAACTCTGAAAGTGATTTTATGTTTCCGTCACTTGTCAAAACAATAATGTTTGGCCATATGAATGTAAAGCATGTGTTGCATTGAGGATTTGTTTTCCATCACTTTTTGAAGCAACCATGATGAGTTGGCCTTGTTGTCATATCTGGAGTATTACATCCATCTTATTGTAAACTTGACCACTGAGTATGAGTTATAAACTCATGGAAAGTATGGGACATTTGGGTCTTTAGTTGGTCATGTTATTCAAAGCATGTGATTTGCAAAAAATGTACTACAGGTTGCAGTGGTAGCAGGTGTCGACTCATATCTTAAGGCTTTGAAGAACAAAGGTGAAGGAGATGGAAATGAGACCTTTTCAAGACATTTGTGATGCAGACAGGGTACAGAGAAAGATGCAAATTACTTTTTATGCTTTTGGAGGACCAAAAGCTCCTCAGTGAGGAGGATTGATCTAGGTGGCTCCAGAGAGACACACTGGACAAATATGGCTCAAAGATCAAAGTGTTTGGATTGTGCTCAAACCAAGACCAGATCGAAGACCTCGTCATCTTGATCATGGTGGTGTGCACGGTTTGTTAATCTGAGTCCGGATGATGAAGTTATCACGAACAGTGTTTGCCTTAGTTCCTTTTAAAAAGGAGGTTTTTCTCATAAAAATAAGCTTAAAGCCTTTATAAGACAAATTGCATCAGGGATCGTAAGGGTGGACTTAAGGCAGGCCTTTGGAACCCCCCATTAGCGATCTCCGATTAATCGGGATCGGGGGCAGGCAATCGACGATGACGGGACTTTAGAACCATCGATGGAGCGATTGCCAATATCAAAGATCGGCATCGCCGAAACCCAAAGGCTAAGGACTAGGACCCCAGGCTGCAGCAATTGCGATATGCGATGTGATCTTATCCGTCGGATCGGAAACCGATCAATGGCCAAGATTAAATCGATGATCGGGAGATTGGCGATCCCAATAACAAGGGGCGAAGTGATATGCAATTCCGACTTGCGATAAAGTGCGGACTCGATTGATTTATAGGCCCGATTTTATAAAATTTGAAATTCGAACTTTCGGACTTTTCAATGTTTTTCAGGTTTTTGTATTATCGCTTTAAAATGATAAAAAGGCTATTTTTTTTAAGGTTGTTGCACCCGCCAATTGTTCTATACAAACGGCTTCTATTCTTAAGCAACAGACCTATGATTTTGAAGCAGCCTTGCCCCAAATGTATTATAAAACATTATGGGTGACAGAGAGCCAAGGCTGAAGAAGGGAGAGAGAGCCTGCATGCTAGAGAGTGCCTGAGACCCCAAAGCCTATGCTAGAGTGCCGACAGCATGGATGCAGAGAGCTGAGAGCAGCAAAAGGCTGTGTGACAAAGGGCGAGATAAGTGTGGTAGAGAGCCCGAGAGGCTGCGCGGAGAGACTGCGTGGAGAGAAGCCCGAGAGCCTGAGTACGCAGAGAAACATGAAATCTGTAGAGCAGTGCTTGAAATCCACAGAGCCGCAGAGCTACAGAGAAGCATGAAGCCAAAGAGCGCTCGATCGAGGCAGATCACAGAGCTGCAGTGACATAAGCCATAGTGCTACAGATCCGATAGCCAGCAAGCTACAGAGCCGAGAGTCCAAAGGAGTTCTTCTCTTTTATGATCGATTCTCCTCTTCATGATCGATTCTGCTTCTTTTGATCGATTATTCTTTGTGATTAACTCTTCTTTGATCGATTCTTCTTTGATTGGTTCTTCTTCTTCATTGATGCTATGAAATCGATGTTTAAGCAAATTTCAGCACTTTGACAGTCTAATTCAGATGTCCACATTCTTGTGCGAGCAACCATCTTCTTTCATCGATGCCTTGAGATCGATGGTCTAAGCAGTTTCAGCAGTGAGACATCCACTTCTTCAGATGGCCCATGGTGTGAGGTATATGGTTATTGTCCATGTACTTCTTCTTTTACATTAGGCTGCATGGATCCTTGATTGATATTGATGCATGATCTTATTTACTATCTGTTGTCATGATTCCTTGCCGATTTGATGTGGAATCTTCTATATGATGTACTTGATGTCATAACTCTTCATGTTATGCTTTGAGATCCCTTATTGTATGTTGTTGGAATACTCTTGTTCATTACATGTCATCATGCATGTGTTTTGTTTTGACATCCCTTTTGTGCCATGTTGGCGGGATGCTCATCATGCATGTTTTTGTGTCATACTGATAGGAGTTTGATTGGGAGTTCCAAGTTGTGGGATATATCTTAGAGCCACTCCTGTGTGAGGGCATTTTTCCTTGTATGATTGAGACATCATCTCTGTGTACATCACCATTATTGACAGCATTTAATGCAGCGGCCTACACCATCTTGACACGGGGCCCGGAGACATAGTCCCTCCTGGACGAACTCCGTTATCAACGCTTATGTTTTCATGTGTTGATGATTGTTATGTTCCTCTTCTTTACAGTCTGCAGCTGTGTTTGTTAATATTATTTTAAAATGAAATTTTAACACATCACGAAAGTAAAAGGTCTTGGAAAGGTCCTCCTTCACTGTCGGACCTAGATCAAAGAGGCTATGTTTTCTTTCATTGTACTTCCAACCGGTTTCTCTTGCCTTTGATGGTGAGCTTGGGAGGTCACAAAGTGTGAGGATCCATGGGAAGAATCATATTTAGTGGTATAAGATTTATGCTTCCTTTGACTAACTGCAATTTGAGGAGATTGAATGATAGGTCAATATGAAAAGGCTATTGGATGAGTGGAGAGAATAGCCCGTGAAGTGATAAACTGTAGATGTTGTTATTCCTAACTCAAAGGAAAGGGTGGTGGAGGGGGTAGAGAAGTTGTAGGCCACACTTGAATAGGTTACAAAGGTTGGGGTTGCATGTTGTTTTTCCAACCATCATTGGTAGGGATGACCATTTGTGTTGATACGTGTGGGGGTACAAGGATGCCAATGCTTGGTTTATTATGAATGAAAGGTTAAGGGGGTTGCAAGATAGGTTGAATAGTCACATTAACAACTCCAATTTGTAGAAATTGTCTTAACTCTTCAAACTCCCTATCAAAATGGACTGAAATTCTTGGCCTCCTACTTCTCCTTATCCCAAGGCCCCTTCCTCTGTTACCCCTGCCATGACTATGTTGGCTGAAGAAAATCATGTTGTAACATATAAGTATATCATAATAATTAGTAAGCAAAGAAACAATAACTAAAATTAACTTTTACTATTGAGTGAAAATAAAAACACACAAGAAAATATTATTCATAAGGAATTCATGTGTGCATTGACATAACACTATCATCATGGAGTGTTAGAAAACATACCAGTCACAAATATGTTTATATATAAAAAAGTTATATGTGTATGAAAACATAAATTTATTGTGATTTTCGTAAACATTTCATCTTGTGAGCATTATATAAAAAGGTTATGTGTATGAAAACATAAATTTATTGTGATTTTTGTAAGCATTTCATCTTGTGAGCATTATAAGTCAAATAAAAGTCTCAATTAAACTACTTTTTGGACAGTATAGAGACCATATATATATAGTTCAACAAATACAAAATACAATATGTTCTAGAATAACGTTTATAAATTATCAAACTCATTGTACATGACTTAGCACATTACAATATGGTGTCGAGCAACTTTTATAAACTATCAATAAAGGGGCAACCTATATTATTACAATGTCGTGACGCAAAAGAAATTATAATGCATCATCCATTTAAAGCAAGGGAGGAGGGAGCCATATCATTTAGTAATGTGAGCAAGGGTATTTAATTCATTTTTATGCGGGATGCCAAAGTTGAATAAACATGTTGTGACACATCTGAAGGTGATTAAGGGAATTGACCAACGATACATAAGTATCAAACACGTGACATAACATATGTAAAAATATGAGAAACAAAACCCTTACAATATTTGTTTGAAACAAGGAACATGTAGCCAATATCCAAGGTGTTGATGTTAATGAGGGTGGTATAACAAAAAAATATATACCATGAAGGATACATGAAGCATGACATTGACCCAAGCCTAGCGAGGGGAGGTTAGGGTTTTAACAAGGCCCTCAGAGAAATGTAATCTTTATAAAATGTTGGCATTATGAACTCATGGTCACATGAATAACACATTTCATAAACCTTAGCAGTCTGTGATGTTAGGTAGAGGCTCTTACCCATACACTCATAATAAATAAAAAAGATAGGGTGATCATTATGGCCTGGATGCGTTGAAAGATTAGTTAAAAATACAAAGCATGAATACATATTACCTTTTATGGCTTGGCATAGATGCAGTGATTTTACATATTTCACAGACCATTGGAGTGAACAAAAAATTCGAAAATAACATTGTGATACATAATGAAATGATAGATGAGTTTCTTGGAAGTATGGGGTTACAGTTAGATAAAAAAAAATTAGAGCCGAATCGAACAATACATATAAGAAGACAAAAGTCATAACTAAAAGAAATCAATGAATTCTCCTTCACTGTAGATTAAACTCCTAAACGTAACAATGATATAACATATTGACATTGTGAGGAAACTTGTAACAAATATGAGTTTTATGGGCTTTGTATCTGGTCACCTCACCTGGTCCGAAACCACGGGCACAAAGCACTCTTTTTCAATGAAAATTCATTTTTCAAAGTTATTTATTTAGTAAGAACTCGCGGTTTTATTTATTGAGGTTAGAAGTTCATTTTACAGCCTAGTGTGATCTGTAATTCTTTCTGTGGTCATCAATATTGAAATTTTACTCATATTGGCTAAATAAAAAATTAGATAACTATACAAAATATTTAAATAATGTCGTTTCATAAAAAAATTGCACGTGAAGAACTTGGATCCCTCTCGGCTCATGTTAGATCTGTATTTAAGATGAATCTATGTTGGTATAATAAGGTTTCTCAGTGATGCATTGACCCACCAGAGTTGATTCTTAAGGGGGAAGTATTTTCTAACCAATATAGATCTATCTTAAATACAAATATAATATGAGCCGAGAGGGATCCAATTTCTTCACGTGCAAATTTTTTTATAAGCTAATATTTTTTAAATGTTTATAGATTTTTTATTTTATTTTTTTTTATTTTGGTCGATATGAGTAAAATTTCAACTTTGATGACAAACAAATATCTTTACACATCATACTAGGTTGTAGAATATACTTTTGAGCTAAATCATTACCCAAATAATTTTTACGTATGACACATTTCTTTTAAAAAAACAATCCACACGGATCTCATTAAACAAAACACAAGAAAGACTTCACTTATAACTTATTTTCTTACGTTCTGAATTCATCTAAGCAAAGTGTATACAAGAGGAGTTCCACGCAGGATAACTCACAGTGCCATGTTGATGGATTTCACGTGGCTTATCACAACTCTTCTCTACAATTTGTTCAATAAATTAACCATGGCTTATTTATTAACTCGATTTCCTGTAACGTCACCGAGGAGGTGTGGGCATATCAATCACATAACATTTATAACTGCATTCAAATTCAACATAGATACATGTAAGCATTTTCATGGCTACTAAGTTATCACAGTCATGGCCAAATGTTTAATGTATGCAACTTTAAACACAATATGTTTTATGCTAGGCATATGGTCTTAGACCACTGATTCATATATTCATCCATATGTTTGCATGGCTATACTATCGTATAGGGGTTTTATCAAGTCACACACATTCTAAAACCACGTCATGCAACCCAATAACATATATCATATATTATGACCATTCAACTTTGATGCTTTCAAATGAACAACATTAATAATAGTCTTCTTATTACATGTTTAAAAATTGAATATTCGTAATATGTGTACATAAACCATGCCTTCATCGAAAGCGTTTATAAGAAACTATGTTTCCCATCAACTGTACTCATAATTGATAGGAAAGTATGTGGTTTCTCTTTTATTTAGACAAAATAGACTACCATTTCCCTACATCACCTTTCGATTCTTCATAACAAGATGCAAGGAAACATGCGACAATCACTTTATATGAAACTAGCACTTTGATAGGCTTGCATTTTGATAGTTCATGATGCTCTTTAAGGAAGGGCCCACCTAGTAACATTTTTATTTCCATTTTCTTGTTCTTATATTAGATTTGTTTTTTTGTTTGTTGGTTAGGGAGATAAATTTGATTAGGGGGACTTACATTGATTTATGAAATTGATAAATGACTTGTGTTAATATTGGTAAATTCCATAGTGTGGTTTTTCAGAGGTAGATGTTATAATTTTTAGTGATTAGAAAAATAAATTTGACTATGAGTGAGTAGGATGCAAGTCGTCATTGTGGAATAAGAAGCATGGGGCATACGAGGTGGGACCAGGAAGACAAAACCTATGTTGATTTAGATACAGAAAATGATAAGGTTCGACAAAGAATCCTTGCACCCTTTTTTGCATGCGAAGAATAGGTTTCTTGCTTCTTGCGTTAAAAATCTTGTTGATCACATGTTAAATAAATTAGCACAAAAATCTTTTCAGGGAACTATAACTTGAAAAAAATTGAGGGGGTCTTTAGCTGTCTTATTAAATACCTTTTTGACTATACTCAAGATATGTATATCAACCCTTCCATTGCACAATTAGAAATAAAATTCATTAGTATAACATATGAGGTAGAACAAAAGTGAAGAAATAGAACTAGTGAGCAAACAAACAAAATAATGATAGTATAGAGAAAGTAGAAAAAGGAAACAAAATGACTGTAGAAAAATGGTACTAAGAATTGTAAAAATAAAAGAAATTAAAAAAAAAAAAAACTGAAATTAAACAAAACAAAAAGTGTTAAGTCCCTATACTACTAATGTAACCCCTTATGGTTATTAGTACAACCACCTCATTATATTGTTGTGCCCATGTAGTCCCCATATTGTTATTATTGTGCCCCATAGAAGCCCACTATTGTGATGCCCTTACATTATTATTGTTATGTCAGCTCTGATTATATTATGACTCTTAGACTCCTATATATAGAAAGGAGGGTTTGTCATTTGTATCATCCAAGAATTGTTCATTTGTGTAATGTAAAGGAGGTTGACCCCTCGAAGAGGTTTATTTCTAAGATGTTGATCTATATTTACTATCTTTTTGTGAGCTGGTTTCATAACATTTGGTATCAGAGCTTTGAATACTAGGGTTTCGCTGCTCCAAACAGGTCATCGTGGCATTTTCGCTATAACGTTTTGTCTGTGACATTGCAAAAGCTAAAAAAAACCCATTTGAGACATCTCGCTGAACCTCAAGTATAAATTTCAGATCTTGTCTCGCTATATTTTCGAAGATATGATCTAAGGACGTTAGGGTTTTTGCAAGCTCCAGAATTCCATCTCAAATATGTTATCGTGACATTTTCGCTATATTTTGTTTTCTACGAAGTTTTAGATTCAAAAATTAAAACCCATTTGAATTGCAATCTTGGTGAAGCTCGGGCCTGAATTTCAGAGTTTTATACGCTATATTTTAGGAGATATGGTCCAAGACATTTAGGTTTTCTGTAGGCCCCCAAATTACATCCCAAACAGGGGACCTTGGGAAAATCATCATAAATTTCCTTCTGAGCATCGGAATTAAGTTTCGTAAGAAGTTATAGAAAGAGGGCGGTCTGTATATTTCTGTGTATCAATTTCAATTCTGAAGGTTGAAACAATGACACGTAGAACTTTGTACAAGTTCGATCTTCTGAAAAGGTATATAATCAGGTTATCTTGGGAGATTGTGCATAAATATTTCTTGGAGAATCCAATTTCGATCATATTGGTGGCACTGGAAAGCGGATGCAGAGGGCTACCACAGGGAATGATCTCAGAATTGGAAGATCCTAAATTACAGAGTTAAATCAAGCTCCTAAAATAAAAACAAGGCGATATGAGGAAGTTTGATGGAAATGATTTGGTAAATTGTATACTACAGATGGATCAATATTTTGATCTACATGAGATGAAACCATTACAAAATGTACATATTGCATCTTTATATTTAGAATTGAATCAATTTTTATGGTATGAAAAGCTTTGTTCTTGTAAACCACTTGTCATGTGGTCAATTTTCATGGAGGAAATGATAGCACATTATGCGGATACAAAGAGAAACACCTTCTTTAGCCAATTGATAAATCTCAAACAAAATGGTTTAATGGAAAAGCACATTGAGGACTTTCAAAAATTGAATATAAGGGTAAATGATATTCTAGAGAAGCAAAAGATTTATGTCTTCATAGGAAATTTAAAGGATAACATTCAACATGAGGTTCGTCTTTGGGAACCTAATTCATTGGAGAAGGCATTTAGGTTGGCAAGAAAAATTGAAAGTGAAATTGTGGAAACAATGAATCCCACCACTCATGACTATAATTATGGAAGTGTTTTTTCTCCTAACCTTCCAAAAAAAAAAAAAAAAAAAAAAAAA
>APFE031430503.1:128423-147746 GCA_000404065.3 Pinus taeda | reverse complement strand
GACCTTACCTAATGGAAAGACACTTCAAGGTAAAAATGGATCATGATAGTCTTAAATACTTTTTAGAACAACTATTATCTTTAGAAGAACAAAAAAATTGGGTCACAAATATGTTGGGTTATGACTTTGACATCATCTATAAAAAAGGGAAGCAAAATTTTGTTGCAAATGCACTCTCAAGAAAGGATGAGGATGTGGAAGCATTGTTTTGTGTTATTTCTATTATCCAACCAGATTGGATAAACGAAGCAAGGGATGAATGGAAGAAGGATGAAGAATTGTGGCCACTCATTCAAAAGTTGTAGAATCCCAGTTCAAACAACATTGCTAGAACTTGACGAGGAAGGAAAAATCATATTGGAACCTGAAGCAGTCATAGAAACAAGAACTCGACAACTACGAAATCGATCAATTTTAGAGTATCTCATCAAGTATAAGAACTTACCCATTGAAGATTCCACATGGGAGGAGAAAATTTTTATACATAAGCCTCAAGAACTACTCAAGCATTGACGACAACACTTTCTGAAGGAGGGGCATGTTAGGTCCCTATAATACTAGTGTAACCCCTTATTGTTATAGTACAACCCCCTTATTATATTGTTGTGCCCATGTAGTCCCCATATTGTTATTATTGTGCCCTTACATTATTATTATTATGTCGACTCTAATTATATTATGACCTTTTAGACTCCTATATAGAAAGGAGGTCTTGTCATTTGTATCATCCAATAATTGTTCATTTGTGTAATATAAAGGAGGTTGCCCCCTTGAAGAGGCTTATTCTAAGGTGTTGATCTATCTTTAATATTTTTTGTGCGTTGGTTTCATAACAAAAAGGAAAAATGTTTACAAGCAAGATGGAATGTTTTTTGGTTATTTTGACAATTTATCCTTGTCCTATTGAAAATAGCAACAAGAAATGCTAAAAATAGAAATGCTATAGATAACATTGTTAAGGATAGCATTTCAGGATATATTCCAATTTAATTTGTCCTTGAATTAAAATTGAGAATTAAAATTTGAATTTAATCTCACCAGCTGTTTGAAAAATAATTAATTAATTCATCTTGAGTTGATTAGTTGCAGAAATTTAAACATGAAGTTTTTGTGAAGTCATGCAACAGTTATCCCTTTGATTAATGAAGTTATCCCTTAATTAAGGAGATAAGGATGAGTTGTAATTAGTTAGCTCAGTTAACTGAGTTAAGTCTAGTTAAATTAGTTCCAAATAGTTTCTGGAACTAATTGTGAGTTCAATCAGTTAATGCATGCATGCATGCAACTAGTGTTATCCAGATAATTGAATATTTTCTCATAAATAACTCATGCATGTCAGTTCAGACAAAGGTCCAGTTGAGATTAAAGGCAAGGACAGTGTACTATCAGTTGCAAGAATTTTCCTATAAGAAAATCTCTTACATGTAGAGGGAATTTATTCCTTGAGGATTGCGTAGTTTTACAATGTGTTGGAGCAGTGTGTGAGACTAGTGTCACACAAGGTTACAATAAGAGCACCCAGGGAAAACAGCGCAAGGAAATAGGAGGCTTGGAGGACAAAGGGAAAGGCATATGTGTTGTCTATTTTGTCTATGAGTAGTGACAGGGATTGTACTGAGAGCTGAATAGCTGTGAGAGCTAAAGCTTTGTATAATCCTGAGATATTTCCACTTGTATGATAATACAAATAGTGGGGTTTTTACTGAGGCTTTCCCCAGAGCATTCCTCTGTGTTTCAGGTGTGATTGATTCTTCTTCTCTGTTATATGTGTTCTTTTTTATCTTGCTCAAATCGATTAAGCTTTTGCAAGTTTGATTGTAGAAGTAGATTAAGTATTTTGCTTTAGTACATTGCATAATTAGTTTAATATACAGTGATAATTTCTACATGGTATCGGAGCAAAGGTGATTAGAGCTGTGAACAGCATATTGGGAAGGGAAAATTTTGAAGTTTGAAGTTCTTGATTGTAGGTACAAAATCGATTTCTTATCACATCTCAAAGTTCACCAATGGTGTTCAGTGGCTTGAGACTCGAGTATGCCATGGATGGCAGCTCGAATTACATAGCATGGAAGGATCGCATGGAAGTGGTATTAGAAGACAATGGTTTGAAGGACTTCATTGATCAAGAAGTCCCCAATCCAACAACAACTAATACCCAAAAATTGGCAGAATGGAAGAAATGTGTGGCGAGAGCGAGGAGGATTCTTCTGGAGGGAGTTTGAGACCATATTGTCTCGAGTCTCCATGGGAAGGAGACTCTGTTTTCAATGTGGAAGACATTGAAGGACCTATATTAGAACAACAATGACCAGAGGAAGCTGGCACTGAATGACAAGCTTTGGAAAATCAAGTGTGAAAAGGGTGACACGATTTCTACAAATCTGAACAAGCTCACCACCTGCAGAGATGAGCTTGGAAGTGTAGGAATCATAATAGCCAATGATGATATGGTGAGTCTTGCTCTCCTCAGTCTTCCTAAGAGCTAACATAGCTACCAGGACTTAGTGAATGGAAGAGAGAAATTGTCAGAATGGGAACGATTGTGGTCGGATCTAATGCAGGAGGAGATCAGGAGGAGCACTAGAGATGGTTCTTCATCTAAGTATGATGATGAAGAAAATCTAGCCTTAGTAAGTAAGGCAAGGAAAGGTAAAGGGAAGGCTTCCCATTCCAAATCAAGTTCTTCCCATGGTGGGAAGAAGATTGACAAATCTAAAGTGAGATGCTTTAAGTGTCATGAGGTGGGCCATTATGCAACTGATTCTCCATTGAAGAAATCCAATAAGGGATCCTCGAAAGGATTAGAAGGTGAGGCACTGGCCTCACATTTCAAATTAGATTTTACCCTCATCGCATGCATGGTTTCATCGATGGTGGGTTGTGTTTGGTACCTGGACAGTGGAGCTTCATTACACATCGTTGACGATAAGAGTTTATTCAGTACCTTGGAGGAGAAAGACCTCAAGATGTGCATAGAGATGAGCGATGATGGAAAGTACCATGTTTCAGGTGAAGGTACGGTTGTGTTTCAAAGGGAGCATGGAGCTCCTCTCACCCTAATTGATGTAAAGTATGTGCCTGGACTGAAGAAGAACTTGTTATCGATCACGATGTTGGAAGACAAAGGATATGATATAGTCTTTAGTAAAGGAAAGGCGTTCCTAAGACACATAGCCATGGGTCAGACCAAGAGGATTGGGATTCAAGTGCAGAATCTCTACAAGCTAGAGGTAGATGATTGTGTTGCATTGAGTTCCAAAGCAGAATTGGTGCAAAGCCAAGATATTGGCGATTTATGGCATAGGAGGTTGGGCCACTTGCATCATGGAGCCTTGAAGATAATGCAGCAAATTTCTACCGGACTTCCCAAAGGTAAACTTGAGGAAGTGGACACATGCAAAGGTTGTACCTTAGGTAAGTATGCAAAATCTTCCTTTCATGATCGAGACAGTCAAGCTGAAGCAATCTTGGAGTGAGTTCATACAGATGTGTGTGGACCATTCTCGACATCCTCCACCACGAAACAAAGGTATTATGTGATTTTCATTTATGATTTTTCTCGTAAATGTTGGATCTATTTCATGCAGAAGAAGGATCAAACCTTCTCAAAATTTTGTGAGTTCAAAGCTTTGGTTGAGAAAGAATCAGGGAAGAATATCAAGGCCTTAAGAAGCGACAATGATGGAGAGTATGTCTCTCAAGAGTTTAAGGACTTCTATGATGATGGAGGTGGTGGTGTGGATGACTCATGGGATGAAGACGAATGATGTATGAACTGACGTGGAGGAATGGATATGGATGGATGAGAGGATGAAGGTGCATCTTGGCCGTGTTGAATAGGTGGGACTATGAAAATCTGTTACTAGGGTTTGATTTTCGAAATGTCAGCAAACACCTATGAAACCCTATGTAGATCAACAATGGAGGGAACTAGTGAATATATTTTGCCACCTACCTCATTTACTAAAGTGTGTGATGATCAATTTCGAAACTTGGTGGCGATGGAGGACGTTCTGGCTTGTTTTTGCTCCCTTCCAGGCAAACGCGCAACGACTCGGGAAAAGGCGCAGCGACCCAGTCAAACGCGCAACAACCCGGTTAAACGTGCAGCGACCTCTACAAGAGTGCAACGCCGTTATAAATTACACTGTGATCTCTAGCAAACGTGTTGCGACCTCTACAGGAGCACAGTGACCAGGTTAAACGGGCAGTGACCAGGTTAAATGCATAGTGACCCTACTGAACGCATCCTCCAACTTGCCGATTGATTTTGACTGGCTTCCCAGAGTCCAAATTGAGCCCATGATCGTTGGAAAGGTCTCTCTCTTGGCTACACAATGGACCTATCAAGCATTGAAAATGATTAATTATAGCCCCTAAAAATCAATTCTCCCAAGACTGGTCAAAAACTGTAGAATGAGGGTGCAAAACTGAAGTGTTCTCTTTCAGGAAACTTTTGGAGGTCTTCTGCAACTCCAAATTGACATCATGATAGCTCATTGGACAGATATTTTTCTCTAGTTATCATTTGACTCATGAAGAAAGTCATTTGGACAATCCAGCTAGGAGAAAAATTAATTTTCCCAAAGTCACTCTAGAAGTGCAACAACTCTCTTGTGGCAACTGTATTGTTGGCATTTCTCTAAAACCATGACACCTGTGTAAAAAGTGAAGAAGGTTTTTCATCCTTGGACTATGAGAAACAAAAACCTCTCTCACTTTTGTCAATTTCATCTCTGTTTCGTCATAAACATAGTTTGAAGAAAAATTGGCCCTATGTGTGGCAAATGATTTATCCCTTGGAATGACTTCTTGAAAAATGATGGAGACATGATGTTTATGAGTTGGAATGATCTCATATTTGCTAAAAAGACCTCCCTTACGCCCCCTCTGCTCAGATGTCTTTGATCGCATAGCCAACCCTAGCTTAGTGGGAGAGGAAATTAGGGTTTAGTGCTTGTGGAAAATGATGATTTGGACACCCTTGGGAAAAGACAACTCTCTTTGGCATTCACTTAACCCTTTGAAAATTTACCCTTTCACTTGACTATTTCCTTTGAAAAATTGATCTTTTGATGGTTTGGCATCTTTGGGACATTGAATTAACAACTTGGGATGGTGAAATTATTATATTTGAAAGACATAAAATTACATAATGAAATAAAAATTTCTCTTTATAAATCATCTTCACATGGTGAAGGGATGTTATTTGATCACCCTTTACTTGTTGGTCTTATGCAATGGAATGGAACCTTGGAAACCCTAATAGACCTAATGAGACCTTGAAGGACTGAATTTCAAGATGACATAATGACCTCATGACTGATACAAATGGCATGATAAAAATAACTTTATGGATGATGTACAATCAACAAGATATGAAACTATGCCAGCAAGTAATCACATTTAGGGAAGAGTGATGTTTTTGGACTAGGACTACCATCAGTGACTAATGTTTTGCATGACCTAGTGGTAAAATAAAATAAAAATTCAAAAAAAAAAAAAAAATCTAAGTGGGACCCTTAAAATTATATGAAAAGAGGATTTTTTATCACTGATGGCAGTATGCAAACACTGACTTTAACATCGGCCTTATTGGGGATGGAAACTCCTTAGAGGTTTCAAGAACACCGTAGACCAAGTGCCTAACCATGTGGGCCAATATGGTCAAAAACTCAAAACTGATGTGAAGCTGACTCCAAACTTACTTAATTGAAACAAGTACTTACAAAGCTTATTAATGGCAGCAAACCATCGAGATTTGAGGGCTTCAAATGCTAATGACAACCACCTGCCCACTGAAGAAATATGTACAATCAAGTGAAGTGAGCCTTCCAATGTAACCAACCCAATAGATGGATACTTACTGAAATTTTGCTCTCACTTTCCTCGAGCAGGCGGAACGATGTATATGTAGGCAACTCACAATAACAACTGAAACCAAGGCTTATGCTAACA
The DNA here is from genome assembly GCA_000404065.3 of Pinus taeda. Classification (NCBI taxonomy): domain Eukaryota; kingdom Viridiplantae; phylum Streptophyta; class Pinopsida; order Pinales; family Pinaceae; genus Pinus; species Pinus taeda. The sequence continues at coordinate 141,785 of APFE031430503.1, read as the reverse complement.
AACCAGACAACATTCATCTTCTTCGATACTTGCAAAACACTGTCGAAGGGATCTTGAAAATCCTGAAGCATTACCTTCTCTTGAGATCCACCAGCAAAGATACAAGTACTCCCTTCATTATGATCTGAAAGAACTGTTGGTTGTTGATTTATAGGCATAGAGAAGTATAACCTTCTACTATCTGAGTGTTGGATGTAAATTCCTCGAGCATGAGAAATTCTGACTTGATTTCTGGCATATTTTCTCTCTCAGGCTCATACTCCTCAAATTCATAGTCTAAGTCATCCTTAAACAAAAAACATTCTTCTAGATTATCAAACATGACAGCCCTATCATCTTCTTGACAATGTGAACACAGCAAACTTGCATTAGCTTGCGCTGTAACATGACTTTTCAGGAGTTGATCTATCTCATCTTCAGATAGAGGAGATAGTACTTTTTGTTTTCTTTTGCTAAAACAGTAATTTTCTTCTTTCCCTCCTAAATTTTGACAAGGATGTTGAATATCTTCATTAATTTCAAGCAAAGGAGTATATAAATTTTCATCAGACTGTTGATTCATTTCATGTGATTCCTTTTGACTATCAAGATGGAAAATTCCTTCATCTTCAAGCAAAGAGGAAGTTATTGTATGTTGACTATGATCTTGTGTATCAAGTGACTGGCTTCTTCAGACTATAGTTGAAGGGAAAAATCAAAGAAGGCTTCAGTGATTTCTTCATCATCCATACATTCGATATCATCAATACTTTCAAAATATACAATGAAACCTTCACTATAATCACAACATCTTTGTAAAGAAAGATAAGACTTCACATAATGGTTGGAGAACACATTATGCAAATATTTTAGAGAACATAAGCTTCCTTCTGGTAACCCTTCATACCACACCCTAGCTTTATCTTCAAGGGTAGCTATAAACAACTTCATGAGACAGTCCTCGGGAAACTCAACTCTTAGTCTACATACATGTACATGAAACCTTACTAAATGCAAAGCAGCATCATCTTCTTGTTCATTTCTAAATATAGAAGGATTTGTAAACTAGTAAACATGAGGCATAGGATTTTGAAATCTAGGGATCTGAGATCAATCCATAGTAGCATACCTGGGATTTCTTCTTGTAGCATAACTCATCTTGACAAAAATGAAGTCACCAAGAAGGTTTTCAAACCACTGGTTCTTGAAAAGTGGAGTCGCCTTGAAGTGTTGATTTTCTGGATCTTTCAGTCAATGGAGTTGCCAAGTGGATATGGTACAACGTTCCTATGTGTCCAACTATTGTTCACCATCAACAATTAGATCTAAATCATTGTCATTATTTTCTGGGGAAAATAGAGCTTTCGCTCCCCAACAATGGTGCCAGAATGTTATCACTCCTCGGATCTCCAACGCTGAGGAAGAGTTCGGCTGAGGCAACCATAGACCAATCTTTTAACTTGGTAGCTAGCCCTACCAAGTCAGAGAGGGCTCTCTCCAAAGGATCACAGCTAGGAGGGCTAGATAGATTAGGGTTTTAGGCTAGATGTAAAGTGCAGGGGTTTGTTTGATTTGATTTTTTGGTTGGGTAGTCACAAGGATGTGTGTTTTAGGTCAAAGGGTCTAGGTCAGGGCAAATGAGATATGATTGCAGGCATTCAAAGGGGCAAGGTAGGCATGAAGCTTAACACTTAAAAAAAAGGTGATTTGATGAGATGGTTTAATACTGATGAGGATTTAGGAAGAGCATAAGAGATGTATTCTCCCTATACTGAGGAAAAATGGACAAAGTATGATAAATTACCCAAAACAGAGCAATAGAAAACATGTATTATGCATATCAACTTGTAAATTACCATATAACAGACATGGAATGGTTTATGAACTGATAAAGCATTCATGCAAATGATCACAAAGAAAAAACTATGCTAAAAATGCATACCACATGTATCCCAGAAAAATAGTTGCAACTCATCTATTGAAAATTGACAAAATCTGACACAATAGTCTCTAATCACTAGTATAGCATCCCTACTGAATCCAACCTATAAAATGACTAAGAAAATGCATAATATAGGCCAACAACCAACTCATCCTAGGCTTAGGGGTCGAATCCATGAGTGGAGGAGCAGTTGCAAGAAAGGTTGAACTGATAGCTGGAGTGTAGGGTGGTCAAAGTGACTCATCCCTCACTCTAGCAAACTGATTCATTACATGCCACATAGGCCATAATAATTGATGTATCTACCCTAGGTAAAACTAAAAACATGATAATTACATCATCTAGATCAATTACATAAGTAAAACTTGAATTCCCCATGGATAAAAGTCAACTTGGAGTGAAACGGTGAAAATTGTGGAAAACTGTCAAACGCATAATGACCCTGGTCAAACGAGCAACGTCCTCTTCAAGCTGACTTTTGGCTCCAAATCTAGCCCAGGATAGCTCATTGGAAAGCTTATCCTGTCTAGTTTCCAAAACTGCCCTTGGTTTTCAAAATGGGCTTGATTTGCCCCTCCAAAATTGCAATCTCCCAAGACTACTCAAACGCGCAGCGACCAAACCATAAAAGAGGCAGAAAGGTGATTTTTTGGTAGTTTTTGACCCTTTTGGTTGACCAGTTTTGCTTCAAATTCTTAGCAAAAGTACAGGGTGAATGTCCTCATCATTCTGAATCCAAAAATGCTGACCAATTGCTCATTGGATGCCCCAAACAAAAGCATCGAGTCCTAGGTCTTGCGCGTTTGACCATGCTAACTGTGCAAAAATTTCTTCAAAAAACACAGCAAAACATATCTTGCCAAAATTGTTCAAAAATGGACAAAATTAGTGGGATGATAGCTGGCTATATGTTTGAGGCATGGAGTGATGCCTCGGCAAGGATATCCAACCTCTTTTTCTCCTCTTGCTTGTTCAAAGCCTCAATTTTTGCATGAGCTCTTTTGAGCTTAGCTCTTGTAATTTTGTTTCTCATAGCATAGTGCTTCGCCATCCTTCTTTGAATATCATTGTCCTTCTTGGCCTTGCCTAGGAGGTTCTCCAAATGATCATTTACCTTCTCAAGCCAATATTCTCAATTTTCATTTACCATCTTGGCAAATTGCTCATTCAAGGTGAGTTGATTGGCCATTTCTTCCTCCCTTTTCCTTTCCTGCTCTGTCGATGAAGAAGGCAAGGGCCCTCCCACGATCAATGGGGCAAACACTTGCCTATGCACTCTCTGATAGGTATGTGCCAAGGTACCTAAACCAACCCTTTTGGGCTTGCTGCTCTCACCATGCTCAATATGCTCCTGCTCAGTTCCTTTATCTTTGCCAGGTGAATGAATAGGTTGATGAAGTGGTGATGATGGAGATGATGGTGTGGCTGACTCATGAGATGAAGATGAATGATGTATGGACTGAGGTGGAGGAATGGATGTGGATGGATGAGAGGATGAAGGTGCCTCTTGGCCATGCTAAATAGGTGGGACTGTGAAAATTTGTTACTAGGGTTTGATTTTAGAAATGTCAACAAACACATATGAAACCCTATGTAGATCAACAATGGAGGGAAGGAGTGAATATATTTTTCCACCTACCTCATTTACTGAAGTGTGTGATGACCAATTTCGAAACTTAATGGCGATGGAGGACGTTCTAGCTTGTTTTTGTTCGTTTCAAGCAAATGTGCAGTGACCCGAGCAAAGGCGCAGCGACCTCTACAGGAGCCCAGTGTCGTTATAAATTACACTATGATCTCTAGCAAACGCGCATCGACCTCTACAGGAGCGCAGCAACCCTGCTGAACGCATCCTCCAACTTTCTGATTGATTTTGATTGCCTTCCCGGAGTCCAAATTGAGCCCATGATAGCTTGTTGGAAAGGTCTCTCTCTTGGCTACACAATGGACCTATCAAGCACTAAAAATGATTAATTATAGCCCCTGAAAAGATCAATTCTCTCAAAACTGGTCAAAAACTGCAGAATGAGTGTGCAAAACTGAAGTGTTCTTTTTTAGGAAACTTTTGGAGGTCTTCCGCAACTCCAAATTGACATTGTGATAGCTCATTGGACAGATATTTCTCTGTAGTTATCATTTGACTCATCAAGAAAGTCATGTGGACAATCTAGCTTGGAGAAAAATTAGTTTTCCAAAAGTCACTCTATTGTTGACATTTCTCTAAAACCATGACACGTGTAAAAAGTGAAGGAGGTTTATCATCCTTGGACTATGAGAGACAAAAACCTCTCCTGCTTTTGTCAATTTCATCTTTGTTTCATCAGAAACATAGTTTGAAGAAAAACTAGCCCTATGTGTGGCAAATGATTTGTCCCTTGGAATGACTTCTGGAAAAATGATGGAGACATGATGTTTATGAGTTGGAATGACCTCATACTTGCTGAAATGACCTCCCTTATGCCTCCTTTGCTCAAATGTTTTTGATTCCATAGCAACCCTAGCTCAGTGGGAGAGGAAATTAGGGTTTCGTGCTTGTGGAAAATGATGATTTGGACACCATTAGGAAAAGACAACTCTCTTTGGCATTCACTTAACCCTTTGAAACTTTACCCTTTCACTTGACTATTTCCTTTGACAAATTGATCTTTTGATGGTTTGGCATCTTTGGGACACTGAGTTAATAGCTTGGGATCGTGAAATTATTACATTTGAAAGACATAAAATTACATAATGAAATAAGCATTTCTCTTTACAAATCATCTTCACATGGTGAAGGGATGTTATTTGATCACCCTTTACTTGTTGGTCTTATGCAATGGAATGGAACCTTGGAAATCCTAATAGACTAATGAGACCTTGAAGGACTGAATTTCAAGATGACATAATGACCTCATTACTGATACAAATGGCATGATAAAAATAACTTTATGTATGATGTACAGTCAACAAGATATGAAACTATGCCAGCAAGTAATCACATTTAGGGAGTGATGTTTTTGGACTCGGACTACCATCAGTGACTAATTTTTTGCATGACCTATTGGAATGATAAAAAAAAATTCTGAGTGGGACCCTTAAAATGATATGAAAAGAGGATTTTTGATCACTGATGGCAGTATGCAAACACTGACTCTAACATCCCCAAGGCTAGTGCCTCATACGATCAAATCAACACCTTTAAGTGAAAATATTTCTTTGATCATTTCCCTCTCCTTGCTTGGGTTAAGAATATCATTGGTTGCTAAACTCTTACCTCTTAACCTAGGTTGGGTCCACTTGGTCTCGTGTGGTCTCATTCCTTTGAAAAGACAATTGTTCAAGAACCATTCGAGATACCAATTTCAATAAGGATTTTAGGGATTGCGAAACTCTTTCACGATTCATATTCCTTAAGCTTAACCCTCAAATCCTCTCATCCTTCTTCTAGAAGACATTGTACCTTGTTTAGAAAACAAGCAAACTCTATTCTTCAACCTCTTCTGGAAAGATATTATTTGGGTCACTCTATATCCACTTGTTGATTTATCCTTCATTTGTGACTCCATATATTCCAGGGCTCCTCCCATCGGTGAAAGTCCGTAAATAGTAGGGAGGCTTCGCTGAGGTGACAGTGAGCTAAGTCTCCATTTGTTGTCCTTGTTCCAACGTTTGCCCCTTTAGGGATCCACTTTAGGTCCCCTACTAGTTTGAGCAGTAATAGGGCCAAAATCCAAGACTCCTCTTGGGAAGTGAAATTTTAATTTTGCATTAATTGCCCATGTATCTAACCACTGAGTATTTATAGTTTAGATTTAAATTTGTTGAGTGTTGGCTTTAGAAGCCATTTTGAACTGCAATGTTTGTGTATTGTCTATATATCAATAAGTTTCTCAAAACAATAATTTTACTAATTTTACATTAGGACGTTTAATTTAGGTATCTCATTGTGATTTTCCTTTTGCATGCATACACAAAATATAAATCAGTAAAGTTGAATTTTCGGAGTCTAATTGTTCATATTACACTGTTATGCATGGGTTTATGAATTTTTAAAGTTTGAACATTTTACATATTTTTATGTGGTGACTTCTAAGTCTTAGGCTAATTGAGTCCTATCCAATCCAAATCCTTCAATTTTTATATAGCATTCATTAAGGCATTGAGTGACACATGTCAGATAATCATAATCAGCTGAGTTTATGCTTTAGGCATTTGCAATAGATTGGATATGTTTCCACATAGAGGATAATAACCCCTAACAATTATCATTGTAGGCACTCACTTTCTAGATGTATGCATATTGTTTATGCTATATTGATATGTTTTTTGTCATGAATTACACCCTATACACTAGAATGTCTAATGGATTAGCACACCTCGACGGGATTTTGCATCTAGACTCTGTTATTAATGGAGCCACCACCAAGCATACAACATACGTCCAGAAAAGTGTAGCTCCCCAGAGGAGACACTAAAGAAACAGATTGGAGTGTCATACTCCAGTCAGTTAATATTCTCTTCAAGCTTTATCTTCGTCTTCATCCTGATACACAAAACCTCTTGTTCAGCACTATTTTACACTTTTTCATGCATGCCTTCCTTGTGCCGTATGGTCATCTACCATATATTGCTAAGACTAACTATAAGCGCTATTTATGAAAGAACTAACAGCACTATCAAAATAACTGAAAAAGGCTGCAAACAACCAAAATTTCTAGAATACTTAAGAGACATATAAGAACTTACCTCCTTTTCACCAATGTCAATGGCTCCAGCAATTGCTTCATCTATATCGTCAAACTGCGTTACACGTATGATTACACCCAATTGTTAGTAGACCATATAAGAATACAAAACAAGAAATATGTTATATCACATTTTATATATAAGGTAATAAATAAATAAATATAATAATAAAACAAAAAAAAATCTATAAATCAATCACCAATAATAGAGCACATACACAATGATCCATAAGGATACCTTCATCCAATCAATGCAAACATATTCCAGGTCCAGGTGTATACATTTCGTGGACGTGGAATAGCTATTTCTTCCTATGTTTTATTAAAAACAGCATACAACTACAGAAACAAAATGCCGACCTCAAGTTCTGCTTCAGCTTTCTCTTTGGCTAGCTTTTTTGCAAGTTCCTCTCGTGATATGAGCCTTCCCTTCTGAAATTTAGAAAGTAAAAGATTATCAGGACAATCAACTGGAGATAAATATAACAGCACGATAGATAGTTTTGAAATTGACTGTTGCATCAAATGTATTCAAAATCAACATACTAATTATATTATAGAAAGAAAATACTAAACTACATTAATATTCACAGATGTCTAAAGATGATTAATAGAACTATTGAATAAATCGTGATTGAGAAGAATGAAAGCACGTGTGGAAGTGAATAAGGCATTTCTACTCTAGATCTTATTCCACAACATCAAAAGTTAAAATAGAGCAGGATACATTAAGTAAGCTGCTATAACCACAGAGGTAAATAAGCCGGAAATATGTTAATCAGATCGTGGAGTGAAGAATGGTTGCCATAAAGCCATAAGGTCTAATAAAACTGTGTGATCCAACAAGTATATATAGGAAGGTCTCCTATCCACAATCCTATTAAAGTTGTCTATGACTTGCGAAATGACAGTCTCTGAACTATTTTCTAGGTTTCCTATGGCATTAAAAATCTTGGGTAAGTATGTTGGGATGGTAACTAACAATTTCTAGGTTTCCTATGGTATCAGAAATCTTGGGTGAGTATCTTGGACTGGTACAGACAACTGACATGCCCTCATGGCAGTTTTTCACGTATTGGCCAAGGCTGATGCTGTACCTCCCACTTGCATTGAGAAATCCCTTTTTATTATATATTCTGCCTGGCTGGGATTTCCAAGTATAAATTTTTGAATTAGATCTCATAAAAAGTATAGGGTTTGGGCCTTTTCAAGATTCTAGCTTATCATTAAAAGCACCTCAAGGGTACACAGAAGAGGTAGTGCCAACAAGAACATCTTCACAATCATATCAAATTATCAACTAATGCTGACTACTTGATCAATACAATGTTGTAGAGGAAAATCCTAAAGACAAATAAATTGTAGAAGATAAAGTGTCGTTTTTGCAGACTTTGGAATATTTGTAGCCAGCATTGAAAACACATCATTGCATATTTTTTGAAGCCTAAATTGCACAAACTTCACAAGGGATAAGGATTTCCAAACCAAGTATGGTATGAAAACTTGGCACCAAAAAATGTTTTGGAATCAGACAATTCAAAAAATGCAAATATATATATATATATATAGAATTCAAAAATAATTTTTTTTAAGTGGAAAATTATTAAGAAAATAGAAAGAAATGATCAACAAAATTAGATAAAGATAAAACCAAAATCCAGAAAAACGAGAGATGATCAAATGGAACCAACCAGAAAATCCCTAAATGTGCATGTTGCTGCAAAATCTAGCAGGCCTAGTGCAAAAAGCCCCACTAGGTGGAACCCAACATTATGGCAACAAGAGAAAGGCTTAACACTGTCACCTCAGCAATATTTCTCCTGCTCTTCAGTGGTAATTTGACCACACGGGGGACTTCCCTAAACTGACCTAAAGAATTACAATGATTATGGCTCAAGGTTATAGAAATAAGATCTATAAAACGGAATAAAGCACCAGCAGAGCCTAGAAGGCCTAGAAGTTCTATGCAAAGTTGAAGTACTCTATTCCTAGACCAATTTGACAGTTGTTATAACTTAGGGTTGTGCTGATTTTCAATGATAGAGTACACGATGTCATATAACAGACAAGGAAAAAGGCCTTTTGATGAATAATAAAGAAAGGAAGCAAGGCCTCCAAATAGAAACAAAGGATTAGGAGTTTTAATGTAGTTGTATGGCTAAAAACATGCATAAACAGCAAACTATGAATAATAAAGAAAGGAAGCAAGGCCTCCAAATAGAAACAAAGGATTAGGGGTTTTAGTGTAGTTGTTCGGCTAAAAACATGCATAAACAGCAAACTATGGATGGAATCAGCTGTAATATTCCTAATTAGCCATGGCTAATTGGAATATTCGATCTTGTTCAATTTTTGCCTTCTATAGTTATTTGTAAATAAAAAAAGTGAGGACAGGGGACATAACTCACTTTAGAATAAAAATTCACTTCCTAGTAGCACAACGTTGTGACTTAAAGGGGAGCCAAGGGGACCAAAGGGAGACGCAGAAATGGAGCCCACGCAGACACATGGAGAGACTACACAGGAGGGAAGGAACACGTGGCAAGAGGGGAACCACGCAGGAAGAGGTGACCCTTGGGATTGGGAGAGGCAAAGGCTATAAAAGAGAGAGAAACCCCCTCATTTGATCATTCGGTTATGTGCATTTGAGCTAGTCATTTCGATTTATGAGCACGCTGGCTGTTTAGCTAGTCTGCAGCACTGTTTAGTGCATTGAGTGTCTCCATTAGGAAATCTCACCCTTAGCCCCGAGGGACTTCGAGTGCCTGCTCGAGCAAGGTAGTTCCATCAGGAGGATTGAGCACTGTAGATGACTGCAATCTTGAGAGGGATGATGCAGTTCTTTCTGGCAGTAGTTCTTGATTGAGGGTTTGCAATAGGATTTGTGCTGGGAGATTGAGCAAGGGATCAACCCTTGCATATTGGAGAGTTTTGGCAAAGGTTCAGGCAGATTTCTGGAGGGTTTCATTCAGTGGCAGCGCAAAGCATTGAGGGACTGCGCAGAACCCCACGGGGGTGATTTTCGGGGGTCGGCTATTCCAGGAAAGCTTTCAAGTTTTTCTGGGTTTCTTGAGTAGAGTCCGATTCCAGAGTTTCAGCATTTTCTGAGGAGGGGAACAGCCCCAAATCCTCATTTGATTTCCAGCAGTAGTAGCAACACGGTAGTTCTCTAGCAGCTTCCACGCAGTTCTAAGAGAGGCCATTCCCTTGCTATTCTAAGTGTATTACTTCACTTGCCTTGTGCAAGTCAAGGTGCCATCTTTCTGATCACCTCCTGTACTCATTCTATTACTCAGTATAATAAAATGGCTTAGCATTTCTCGCTACATTTCTTGAGTATCTGCTTACATTTCATGTTTACATTATTATATACTACACCACTGTTATTTTTATCATTTTGAGCTTCCCAGTTATTATATCATTTGCACATATTTGGTTGGAGTTTTGCTGGGGTTTGAGGAATATTCCTAAAAGAGATATTACAATGGTATCAGAGCATCGATCTGGCTCAGCCTATGGAGCTAGCAATCTATGACACCGGGGGAGAAGCCCTACATTTGTTACAAAGGTAGGAGATACAGAGAAATTGGGCGTAGGTTGGAGAATACCTGCGGAGAGGGAGACTGTGTTCCGGTGGTGGACACAGAACAGGGGGAGCCTGTGGTGGACGCAGAGCTGAGGGATCCGATGGCAGACGAGGACGGGAAGAGATTTGCGGATATGGTCCTCAAATCAGTGCAGGATCTGTCGAGGCAGATTGAGGTGATGGGGCAGAGATTCACGACAGTGGAGGCCAGACAGCGTGAGAGCCCACGGGTTTTTCAGATTGGTGAGGGATCAGGTGCATCCCATCATTTGCCAAAGCAACGTGATACTGCGTAGCAGGTGGCCTCGCATGCCCCTACACGCTTTACCATGTCCACCTTCTTAGGAGTAGATACGGGGGTCGGAGCCCAGCAGGAGGCAGAGCCCGGTCATATGGGCGATTATTTTGCAGAGTACTAGGCTTATGGGCAGGAGTTCAGGGATGCCCTTTCATTCAGAGACTTTGTTAAGCTCCAGCAAGATAGTAGACCCCGCGACCATCACAGAGGAAACCGGCATTACCATGATGGTGACACCCACCGTGCAGCAAGTAGATTCCACTTGCCTGTGTTTGATGGTTCATCAAACAGTTCGGCGAAGTCTTGGGTGGAGAAGCTGGACATTTATTTCCAACTTAACCAGATGTCGAAGGTAGAGGCCATCAAGGTGGCAACGTTGCATTTGGATGGTGAGGCCCAGGATTGGTGGTTTCACGGGATGGTTACTCTCGGGCACTCTACAGTGACAACATATGCGGAGTTTACCAGGAGATTGATGGAGCGATTTGATCGGAGGGATCCAGAGTAGCATCTTGTTGAGCTGACAAGGCTCAAACAGACAAAGAGCCCAGAGACCTACATTGCAAATTTCTTGAGGGTCTCCGTGATGGTGCCAGACCTATCCACAGCACCGAGGGTCTATATGTATATTGAGGGGTTAGCAGAACCACTTCGGGGTCTAGTCCGGTCCATTAGACCAGCCACACTCCAGGACGCTATCAGCAAGACTCGGGACTTACAGGATGTCTTACTCAGACACCTTACCCCCAAAGACAGCCCTTTCAGTCTAAGGGGAAGGATGTGAGGATTCCACCTCCAAAGGGGAATCCAAGACGAGTACAGATTGAGGACGATGTCAGGAGGGAGCTGAAGAAGAAGTGGTTGCGCTTCACATATCAGAAGCCGTGGGCACCGGGACATAGATGTGCTGTTGGCAAAGCACATTTTATTGAGGTCCTCTCCGAGAGCAGTGGAGAAGAGGATGACGAGGATGATGTGGAGGTAGGAGATAGCCATGCCATACAAGGACCTTTGCCACCTCCACCGCCAACAACAAGTGGTGCATCTTTTGCACCTACCGGAGGCGCCCTTGCAGCATTGCGAGGAGTACCCAAGTATCTGACGCTACATGTACGAGGGACAGTACATGGCCAGCGGTTATCAGTTTTGGTTGACAGTGGGGCGACCCACAACTTCATCGATGCACAGATGGTTGAGCGGAGAGGTATTCAGACAAAGAGCTTCGATGGGTTTTCAGTCTTGATCCTAGGAGATCAGACCATGACGTGTGCTCGTTATGTTCCAGAGCTTTCAGTGACAATGGGCACTTACACATTGACTGACCACTTTTTCGTGGTCGATATCCCGGACACCAACATGATACTGGGTGTTCAATGGCTTATCACTCTAGGGAAGGTCACGACGGATTGCAAGACCCTAGAGATGGAGTGGGATGACGAGAAGATAGGGAGGCATGAGAAGATATGGGGATAGCACACATATCTGCCTCAGACTGTGTCGACTCATCAGATGGAGGTAGTGTTCCGAAAGGGAGACATAGAGTGGGCAGTGGAACTGCATGCATCAGAGGTAGGGACTATAGGGCAAACAGTACATCCAGAGATACAGTTCATCCTTGATCGGTATGCCATAGTGTTTGGGGAGATTCCACCAGGACAGCCACCGGATCGGGGGTTTGAGCACACCATTGAGCTTGAGCAGGGCATACAGGCAGTGATCACCACCCCCTATAGGCACCCCAAGGCCTATCGAGATGAGATTGAGTGGGCTATCCAAGAGTTGCTAGCTCTTGGGCAAATTCGACCGAGCACGAGTCCTTTTGCTTCTTCTGTGGTGTTGGTGAAGAAGAAGGACGATACATTGAGGATGTGCATTGACTACAGGGCCCTAAACAAGAAGACCCTGAAGAACAGGTACCCCATACCCAAGATCGATGAGTTGATGGACGAGTTGAGGGAAGCACGATCCTTCTCAAAGATTGATTTAAGATTTGGGAACCATCAGATTCGTGTGAGGGAGCAAGACATTCCCAAGACCACCTTCAGGTGTCACTATGGGCACTTTGAGTTCTTGGTGATGCCTTTTGGGCTAACCAACGCACCCGCTACATTTCAGTGCTGCATGAATCACATCTTCCGTAGTCACTTATGGAAGTTTGTGTTGGTATTCTTTGATGACATTCTCATTTACAGCAGGACTTGGGAGGAGCATCTCCAACACATTGAGACGGTATTGCGTATCTTACAGGAGCAGCAGTTCTATGCCAAACTCTCCAAGTGTGAGTTTGGGTTGACGAAGATGTTGTATCTGGGACACATCATAGGGGTGGACGGAGTGAGAGTCCACGAGGAGAAGATTAGGGCCATCAGAGAATGGCCGGAGCCGAGAAACGTGACGGAACTTCAAGGATTCATTGGCATTTGTACTTACTACCGGAATTTCATCAAAGGTTTCTCACAGCTTGCTGCACCCCTAACAGATTTGAGGAGTAAGGGAGCATTCAATTGGTCGGATACAGCGCAGCGAACCTTTGACAGGCTCAAGGAGGTTATGAGCAGCTGCCCAGTGCTTGCGTTGCCAAAATTTACACAGCCATTTGTTTTGGAGTGCGATGCGTCGAGAGAGGGGATCAGCACAGTGTTGATGCAGGGAGGTCACCCTATAGCCTTTGAGAGACGGAAGCTCCTTCCGCACGAGAGGTTGTATTCTATATACGACAAGGAGATGCTAGCCATCATGCATGCACTGGCTAAGTACCGGCAGTATTTGGTGGGTAACAGGTTCAGGGTGAGGACTGATCACAACAGCCTCAAGTTCTTTTTGGAGCAGAAGC
>APFE031430503.1:69392-128371 GCA_000404065.3 Pinus taeda | reverse complement strand
AGAAGTGGATCAGCAAGATCCAAGCATATGACTTTGACATTGAGTATGTCAAGGGTAAGAACAATGTGGTAGTAGATGCCGTTTCACGTAGACCAGCCACGTTGTCTCTTATGAGCTTGGATACAGACTGGAGGGCTTGACTCTTAGTAGAGTACTCCAATGACAGGTTTGCATGTGAGGTTCTGGATGGACAGGTGGTAGATGACAGGTACAGGGTGGTCAATGAGATCTTCTTGACTAAGGGGTCTCAGCTCAAGAAGAAGATACTCCAAGCATCACATGATTCACCATTGGCAGGACATCAGGGGTTTACCAGAACCTACAGGGCCATTGGGGAGAGGTTCTCATGGAAGGGCCTCAAGGAGAACGTACTCCAGCACATCCGGGAGTGCGATCTTTGCCAGAGGAACAAAGGAGAGATGAGCCATCCCGTAGGGTTATTGCAGCCTCTTCCCATTCCGGAGGGGAAATGGGAGAGTATTTCGATGGACTTCATCACAGGGTTTCCCATGGTACAGGGCAAGGATTGTATCTTTGTCGTCGTTGATCGACTGACGAAGTACGCACATTTTTTTGCCATATCCGCACACTATACAACAACACAGGTGGCTGAGCTATTCTTCAGAGAGATCTTCAGGCTACATGGTCTTCCTAAGACCATCGTCAGTGATAGGGGCAGTCGTTTCATGGGTGGGTTTTGGCAGGGGCTTTTCCGGTTGGTGGGGACGGAGTTGACACCAAGTACCAGTTATCACCCACAGACAGATGGGCAGATAGAGATAGTTAACAAGTGGCTAGAGGGCTACTTGCGTAACTATGTCAATGGGCAGCAGCGAGCATGGTTGAAGTGGCTGCATCTAGGGGAGTACTGCTACAATACTTCACATCACATGTCCATTGGTATGTCACCATTCTATGCCTTATATGGGTATCATTCTTTATATTTTGCTCACGTGATGTTTGGTGATAGCAAGGCTCCTAGAGCCAAGATTTAGATCCAAGAGAGTCAGGACATTCTCCGAGCTCTCAAAGATAACATGGCTACAGCACAGAACCAGCAGACGTTGTATGCCGACAGGGGTCGGGTGGAGAGACAATTCGAGGTAGGGGACATGGTTTACCTACGACTACAGCCATACCGACAGTCGTCACTAAAGCAGAAGGGAGATGAGAAGCTCAAGCCTCGCTTTTATGGGTCGTACAAGGTGATACGTGGGGTTGGACAGGTTGCATATGAGTTGGAGCTGCCCCAAGGCAGCAAGATTCATAACGTTTTTCATGTATTATGCCTGAAAAAGGCATTGGCGCAGCAGGTGACAGTGACAAATGAGCTACCACCCATGGATGACGAGGGACATTTGGTATTGCAGCCGGAGGCTATCATTGATACCAGGGAGAGGCAGCTGCGGAGCAGGATGGTCCACGAATTCTTAGTGAGGTGGAAGAATTTGCCGAATGAGGATGCCACTTGAGAGAGTGATAAGATCTTGCAGCATCCATCACTTCAGTTGCTTGAGGACAAGCAACATTTTGCCGGGGGAGACTGTAATATTCCTAATTAGCCATGGCTAATTGGAATATTTGATCTTGTTCAATTTTTGCCTTCTATAGTTATTTGTAAATAAAAAAGTGAGGACGGGGGGCATAACTCACTTTAGAATAAAAAGTCACTTCCTAGTAGCACAACGTTGTGACTTAAAGGGGAGTCAGGGGGGGATGTAGAAATGGAGCCCACGCAGACACATGGAGAGACTGCGAGGGAAGGAACACGTGGCAAGAGGGGAACCACGCAGGAAGAGGTGAGCCTTGGGATTGGGAGAGGTAAAGGCTATAAAAGAGAGAGAAGCCCCCTCATTTTGATCATTCGGTTATGTGCGTTTGAGCTAGTCATTTCGACTTATGAGCACGATGGTTGTTTAGCTAGTCTGCAGCACTGTTTAGTGCATTGAGTGTCTCCGTTCGGAGATCTCACCCTTAGCCCCAGGGGACTTCGAGTGCTTGCTCAGGCAAGGTAGTTCCATTAGTATTTTTGCAGCAGTTTTGTTGGTAGTTCGTAGGAGGATTGAGCACTATAGATGATTGCGCAGTCTTGAGAGGGATGACGCACTTCTTTCTGGCAGTAGTTCTGGCTTGAGGGTTTGCAGTAGGAATTGTGCTAGGAGATTGAGCAGGGGATCAACCCTTGCATATTGGAGAGTTTTGGCAGAGGTTTCAGGCAGATTTCTAGAGGGTTTCATTCAGTGGCAGCACGGAGCATTGAGGGACTGCGCAGAACCCCACGGGGGTGATTTTCGGGGGTCGACTATTCCAGGAAAGCTTTCTGGGTTTTTCTGGGTTTCTTGAATACAGTGCGATTCCAGAGTTTCAGCATTTTCCGAGGAGGGGAACAACCCCAAATCCTCATTTGATTTCCAGCAGCAGCAGCAGCATGGCAGTTCTCCAACAGCTTCCATGCAGTTCTAAGAGAGGCCATTCCCTTGCTATTCTGAGTGTATTCCTTCACTTGCCTTGTGCAAGTTGAGGTGCCATCTTTCTGATCACCTCCTGTACTCATTCTATTACTTAGTATAATAAAATGGCTTAGCATTTCTCGTTGCATTTCTTGAGTATCCGCTTACATTTCATGTTTACATTATTATATACTGCACCACTGTTATTTTTATCATTTTGAGCTTCCCAGTTATTATATCATTTGCACATATTTGGTTGGAGTTTTGCTGGGGTTTGAGGAATATTCCTAAAAGGGGTATTACATCAGCAATGCTAGATTTCGCATTTATATTATTTGTTGATGCAACTCCTACTTTATGTGAAAATTTGGAAAACCCCGAATCCTACTACAGCAATTGATTAAGTTTCTTCTATTTGTTAAATGAACCGAACAAATTATTTATTGTGTCCTATGGTAAATATCGAAACTAATACACTGCAGCCTTCACAAATACAATATTGTGGAAGAAAAATAATGCTGGAAGAATAGATGCACACACACACAAGTACACAGTTATTTTTGAACAAAGTCCCCGAAAAACCCCAACTCAGGAAACTGGTGCAGCACCTGAGGGTTTAATTATTATGCAGTAGTAAATCTGAGTACAAAACTATGGATGCTCAAATCTAGCAATCCATGCAGAAAATGACTGATAGAAAGTCTAGTGAGAAAAATCTCACTCCCACTGGCGATCCAACACTGACCTTGGCTCAAGATGAGCTTCTCTCTGCTGCCTCTACGCAATTCGTGTCAGCATATGCAGTGTTGCGTCCCACAACTCGAACCAGCATCTCTCTTGCTAACTGATCAGTTGTTGTCTGGAAAATCGATTCTCCTAGCCTGAAGGGTCCCACTCCGGCTTCTAGCACTGAATCACTGCTTCTCCCCAGCAAAATTCGGATTCCCCTCTAAAGCATTATGTTGCCTCTCTGTGGCACTCACTACCTCTTTGCTATGCACTCGCCGAACTGGAAAATCTCCCTTTGGCCTTACTATCCCTACCCCTCTCACTGCTTCAATCTCACTGAATCACCTCCAGCAACTGAATGTTGCTACTGTAGAGATTGATTCGCCAGCAAATCAAATTTTTGGTGTCTTGAGTGTGTTCTCCAACCCCCATAGAATTTCTTCTTATAATCTCTCATTGAGACATCAACGACCAAAATTAAAACATAATCGATGGCTAAGACTAACTAGAACTCGATCCATGTCTTCTTCTACAAGATTCTCACCATGACTTAATTAATACCTTTTAATTAATTAGTTTTCCTAAGTTTAGACTTAGGAACCATTAAAAAAGATTAATTATTTTAATTAAGTTGTCTCTAGGTGGAATTTCCATAAACGATTTCCGAGTTGTGGAGAATACATGTATTCTAGCCTCTCAACCAAATTTTGTGGCTAGAACACATTTGATGCTACAAAAACTAACACTTTATGAACCATAAAGTCACTTTTTAGCAACATTCCACATAAAACCCTAGCCGCTATACGGAGCCTATACCTAGAAATCTAGGAAAAAGATAAAGGAATTTAATTATTTGAATGGACGATCAACACAATTTACAATTAGTGCCTTGTCCTAAATGCGTTAAATGGAGTCTTCTAGGGCAAAAGTCAATGAGAATGGCTTTGATGTAGTAAGGGTAGATGACTAGGGAATCCACTTTTAAAACCCTAACTATTTTCCTCGTGGAGAGAGATTTAAATACAAGGAATGCACATTCAAAGTTTCCTTGTAGGTTTCAAAGAGAACAATTTTGCATGTCATAAAGGAGGAAGATTTCAACATAGAATTAACATTTAATCATAGCACAAAATTGAAACTCTACTACACAAATATAATATGCTAAATATAGAAAATACGCATGAAACTTAAAAAATTCTCCAAAAAAAACTTCATTCAATCCAAGGAAGACATCTCCATACAAATTTCCATCTCCAAGAAAATTTGCACCAGAGAAAGATCACATTTCGACCCAAGTAGAGAAAAGAGACCAATTCACGCTCTTTGGAAGAAGAGTGATGTATGTGTGATGATGAATAGCACAAAATAGAAACTCTACTACACAAATATAATATGCTAAATATAGAAAATACAAATGAAATTTACAAAATTCTCCAAAAAAACTTCATTCAATCCAAGGAAAACATCCCCATACAAATTTCCATCTCCAAGAAAATTTGCACCTAAGAAAGATCACATTTCAACCCAAGTAGAGAAAAGAGACCAATTCGCGCTCTTTGGAAGAAGAGTGGTGAATGTGTGATCATGAACATTAGAGTAAGGTCTCGTCTATTTATAAAAGTAACTCACCTTATTGCCACTAATTTTACAAGTAAATCCTTAAAACAAGTTTGTTTGAGTGTTCAACAAGTGTGAGGTTACAAGCCAACCTCAACATTGTTGATAAATGTAACTAGGTTCGGTCTTCATAATGACATGTGCAATCATGATTTTATGTAATTGATGTAAAGAAGAAAATAAAAATAAAAATTATAATGCTTATGGGTTTCAAGCTTAAGGAATTTTATTTTATAGTTAAGGCTCCCATTGTGAGCCTTTAGGGTTGGTCATCAAGTCATAAAGTCTAGGGAGTCAACGTCATGAATTGAAGACATGTTACATATTGTAAAAAGTAATTTTGTTTGAGCCATTAACACTCCAAGACCTCTTCACAAGCGCTCCTTCATGTCGACCCTCAAAATAAGATGGAGACCTTTCTAAAATGGCAAGTCGACCTAACCCATGGCTCAAGTCGGCCTATTTCCAAGAGCAAGTCACTATATATAGAATGAGCTTGACCTCACTAAGAATACATTCGATCAAGGATCTAAAACAGAAAAGAAGGTGCGAGAAACCTAGGAGAAGGAGCCTCACATCAAGCAAGGAGAAGAAAGTCAAGGAGTCGAAGTATATTGATTTTTTTACGCCTATTTTGGTTGATTCCTCCCACACATGCGAAGAAGAGAAGTATTGTTTGTTGCTCAAGGAAGCCGAGTTGTTACAGCTGTCCTAAAGGATCGAATCAAGGAAGAATAATAAGTCTTTCATCAAGCCGAGTTAAAGGAGAAAGTCATACTATCCAAGTGAAGGAGTTTTAAGGATCTATTATCACCCCAAGAAACTCTCCTACGTTGTAAGCTCGGAGATGCTCGGGAACATAAAAATTCAACTTATTGTCGCAAATGGATGAATGGAAGGAATGATGCTTGTTCAAGCCAGATAACCACTTCTACTTTGCTTGACTCCAGACATGCGTGAACACCCACAGACTACAAAGCTTTAGATTACCAATTACTCACAGTTTAAAGATTGGGTGAATATGGAGAATACTGACCACACCAGCAGATGCACACAACCATGTGATGGCCGGCTGCAACCAGTAAAGAAGTCTGCAAATCTAATTCCCTAATGTACAGACAAGATGACAACTCTTTGGCATTAGGTGAAAAGAAACCTGAATAACTCATTCGGTAATACATACAAGACTTTAACACAGAGGTAGGATGATAGCTACTCTAATGCTAAACATCAAGAATTCAAGAATATAGCATATCAAGCACAGCTTGGAAAAGAAGAAGAGTGGAAAGTGAGCAATTAACAGCAAAAGAAGCTTGTATTAGCTGAAAATGAAGACGAGACGCTGCAAGTATCAAAATAGTTACAGTCTCCAGAAGTTGAACCTTACATCAAAACATCAACCATCAACCCTGATTACATCTTGTTTTCGGGTATATATAGAGTTTCAGTACAAAGGCACCTGGCCATTCTAGGTATGGAGAGGTCATAATTGACCACAAACCGCATTTAGTTGCATGATGGAGTCACTGGTGCGTTTGCTTGCTTCAGTGGACGAATCTATTCTTTTCAGGTGCTCTGTTGTCCTCTCAGGTGGCTGGAGTGTCGTATAGGATGAAGTTCCATAACTGTTAAATGCATTCACCTGCTCGGGCTCTGTCCTTTTCCTCCTCGGCCATATTGTTGGTTAAATATGGTGGTTGAGGAGCAACGGCAACAGGACTGAAAATTGGTCACCTTCGTCCTTCGGGTACGTGGAACGTTCAAGGGGCGTGGGTTGTCCAGCGAATAGACAGGTCAGATGAAGGAGGAAGATCAGCCGTCAAATCAAGAGGATAGACGGCGGGGATCGCTTGGTGGAGGGTATCGGGAGAGATGGGAGCGGAGCAAGCGTGGGCCGTTGGATTTCGGGTGGGCAGATCTGACGGCTATCGGGCGGAGGAGGCGCGCGGGGGTTATTAGGCGGCAATGGTAGGCTACACGGTAAGCGGTTTTGATCGCACTAACATTGGGGGTTGGGCGATAAATGGTGATGGCGCGCGACACCATTAGGAGAGTGACGTGTGGCGACGGAGGAGAGAGGAAACCACTCTCCATCGCGCGTTATCGCCCCATCAGTTTGCGGGTGCGGTAAGAACGAACGTCATCTGATCGCGACGGAGATGATCAGACAGTGGGGATTTAATCGCGCGGATTTTCGTCAGACGCAACGAAGAACCGTTGGATCGGGGTGCGGCGATCGATGGCTAAGGTTGCGGTGGTGAGGAGTTGGTGAAGGCGCGCAGTCGTATGGGCGCGGGTTTATGGGGATATGGGTTTAAGCGCTCAGGGCTTAAGAACAATGGAGTTTTATATGATTTTTAACAAAAGAGCGCAAGAAATGGAGATGAAGGGAGGGTGAGAGAGGTAAAGGAGAAGGTGAGTATGGACAGTATGGGCCTCCTTTGAGCGAAACCAAGGACTGAGCTTAATTCTGATCCTCGAATATTAGCCATATGTAGCAGAGCTAACACTGGCTCCTTCTGGGAATGAGATCCTCCCTGTGAGGTCTCAAGAACTTGCAGACCAATGCCTTGCCTGTCAAAACCAAATGAGCAAAATTTCCTAGTGTTCCATTGGGCATGGAGTCTAATTGAGCCTACACTAAAACTAATAAAATAACATATTTACAAATTTAAGGCCAAAGACCTTAAATAACATAAACTTTCAAAAAACGCCCATTAACTGGGCCATCAAAAACTATCTCCCCTTCCATACTTTGCAATATGAAAGTATTGTTCCCTTGGATCTAAGAAATGATAAAAGGCCCCATCCATAAAGCATTGAACTTCCCATGGTTGCCTTTCTTCTCTTTCAGTGCATCCCACTTGAGAACCAAGTCTCCAACCTGAAAATTATCCGTTTTTGTCCTCCTGTCAAAGGCTTCCTTGATCTTTTTTTGATGTGCTACGGACTTTTCAACCAGTTGTTCTCTGATTTGATGTACCTCTGCTAAATAATTGATCCTTTTTGCCATGTCCTCTTCCTCATTCTGCTCTTCCTGTAAGAATTTTGCCACAGGGAGGGTCAACTGAATTGGGAATACAGCCTCAGTGCCATATACCATCTTGAAAGGAGAATTCCCTGTGGATTTCTTGGTGGTTACTCTGTCAGCCCACAATGCATACTTGAGTTCAAAATCCCAATTCTTTTTGTTGTCTTCCAGTAGCTTTTTAATTATCCTTATCAGACTCTTGTTGGAAGACTCTGCTAGGCCATTGCCTTGAGGGTAGTATGAGGTGGAATGAACCAGCTTAATGCCCATTGAGTTACACATGTCCACCAACTCTTTTACTCTGAAGGCTGCTGCATTATCTGTGACTATTTTATGTGGACAACCAAACCTAATGAAGATGTTCTCTGTTAGGAACTTCATGACCACCTGATGATCAGCCTTTCTGGTAGGGATGGCCTCGATCCATTTAGTAAAGTAATCAGTGGCCACTAAGATCCATCTGTGCTGGCCACTGGAATATGGATTGATTTCTCCAATGAAATCCAAACCCCACTGCTGAAAAGGGCCACTAGCATGTATGGGTTTTAAGGGCAGGGACTTCAATTGTTGCTTCCCTTCAAATCTTTGGCACCTGTCACAAAATTTAACAAATGAAAAGACATTAGCAAATAAGGTGGGCCAATAGTACCCAGCTCTGAGGATCTTATGGGTTGTAGTTTTCCAATAATGATGTCCTCCACATATGCTGGAATGAAACTGCTGCATGACCTCCATAGATTGTTCCTTGTCCAGACACCTCAACAAAATTCCAGAGGGGTCCCTCCAATAGAGCAGATTTTCATGAATGCAATATTTGGCCGCCCTGAGCTTGATAGTTCTGGCTTGGCTTGAACTAAGGGCTGGAGGTACTTCTAGCTTCAGCAAGAATTGAGCTATTGTAGAGTACCATTCGCAAAAAGCTAGATTTTCTGCCAATGCCTGATTTTTCCCTGGTTCAACTGTTTCCCCTTCTGCCTGACCATCCTCTGAATTTATGCTTATCAAATTCATATCTAGCATTCTGCAATTTTCTTCAGCCATTAGTCTGGCAAGGCCCTAACCTCTGACAAGCTTGGTGGGCTTCAGCTCTATGTTAAATTCAATCAGTTTTGCAATCCATTTAGCCCTTCTTCTATCAACATCTGGCTGCGTTAGGACATCTTTAATTGGAGCAGAGGGCACATACGCAATTACCTTGGAATGCAGAATGTAAATTCTGAAAGCTTTCAAAGATTTGATAAGAGCATATGCCTGTTTTTCAATGATATCGTACTTCAGCTCAGCATCCCTTAATGTTTTGCTGAAAAATGCCATTGGATGCTCTGAGCCTTCCTCATCTGCTTGCAATAAAACTACTACAAGCGTGTCATCAGAGGCAAATGAAAATATATGGAATTCCTTGTTGTAATCTGGATTGATTAAAGTAGGAACTTCCATAATAGCTTTCTTAATGGATTCAAAAGATCTTCTCGCTGCATCAATCCATTTGATCTCTGACCCCTTTTTCAACATGGAGGTAATGTGTTTTACAAGTTCTGCGAAGTTAGGAATAAGCCTCCTTACAAAATTTATCTTGGCCAGAAAGCACTGGATATCCTTCTTTGATCTTGGGATAGACAAGGTCTGTATTGCTCTTACTCTTTCTGGGTCAATCCTGACACCTGCAGCAAAAACAACATGCCCTAACAACTTGCCTTCTTCTAAAGCAAACTGTGACTTTTTAGGATTCACTGAAATCCAAAACCTTCTACACTTCAGGAACACTTTCTTCAAATGCTGCAAATGGTCTTGATGGTTGTTGGAGTATATTGTTATTTCATCAAGGTAGATAAGGACAAACTTATCCTTCTCTCCCACGAATGCTATATGCATAGCTCTCTAAAAGGTGACTCCAGCGTTCATCAACCCAAAAGGCATCTTGGAATACATAAAAGTGCCCCAAGGAGTGGTGAATGCAGTCTTCTCTTGGTCATCTAGATGTACAACAACCTAATTATACCCCGAAAATCCATCCAAGAAAGACATCACTTTGGCTCCTAAGACCTTCTACAGCAAATGTTCCATCTTGGGTAGAGGATAATTGTCTTTCTTAGAGCATTTGTTCAAGTTTCTGAAATCAACGCAGAGCCTGATTTATCCACTTTTCTTCCTTACCACTACCAAATTGGCTACCCATTTTGAATATCTGAGAGGGACTATGATTTTGGCAGCAAGCAATTTCTTGATTTCTTTTTCAATCAAAGGGAGGAGTAAGGGATTTATTGGTCTCAGCTTCCGCTTGAAAGGGATGGTGTCTTTCTCTAAAGGAATTTTGTGTTGGATGATTGTTTTGTCATAAGTTTTCAGGTCACTATATTCCCAAGCAAAAACATCAACAAACTACATTAAATTGCAGTACTCAGAACTTCAGGCAGCAGATAGATGGGTGGACAGATTTACATATCTTGGGTGATGTGGACTCCCTATGTTATGCTTACAGACCGCAGATTGATCTTCTTTTTGGGCAGCCTTATAAGGCACATCATTCTGGTCAAACAACTTTTCTAGAGGAACTAGACCTTTAGGTATCTGATTGTTGGGCAGTTGGACAATGCTATCTTTGCCAATTTTGTTTCTAAGCCGGGGCTGGGGACTTTCTTCCAAGGCTTCATTCTCTTGGTCGATTTGCATTTTGGAGAATTCATCAATGACTTGCAAAAATCTATTCACTTCATCATCATCTTCAAAAAATTTCCAATGTTAGACATTATCAGGTAAGGATGGTCTATATTTCATCTAAACTTCATAAACTAGTCTGGGAGGCATGGGAGGGATAAACATGCTAGCAGACACAGCAAGGGAATCACCAAGCTGATTTTTTACTCAGGCATATATGAGATACAAAAATTATCAAAAGAATCTTTGAG
The DNA here is from genome assembly GCA_000404065.3 of Pinus taeda. Classification (NCBI taxonomy): domain Eukaryota; kingdom Viridiplantae; phylum Streptophyta; class Pinopsida; order Pinales; family Pinaceae; genus Pinus; species Pinus taeda. The sequence continues at coordinate 117,638 of APFE031430503.1, read as the reverse complement.
TCTCCGTACCTCTTCTCTATATGCTTTCAGCCTTGGGTGCTTTGCTTGAAATGTTTTGTTCACTTGCTGAATGATAAGGTCAGCATCTCCAAACACCTTTATGCTTTTTATTTTTCTGTCTTTAGCTGCGTTAAGTCCTAAGATCAGAGCCTCATACTCTGCTATATTGTTGGTGACTTGGAAAGCCAGCTTAAAAGACAGATGTGTGCTTTCTTGTTTTGGGGAAATCAACACCACCCCTGCTCCTGCAGTTTCCCTTGAACATGCTCCATCAAAGAACATCTCCCAAACCTGTGTTTCTTCTCCTTCCACGACCTGATTCACTGGTTTCTTGATCTGTATTGAGGCCTTTTGAGATTCTTCAATCTGGAGAATACATGCCCCAAAATCAGTGTCCACAACATAAATGGGATGATTGGAAGAATTCTTCTCATCACTGATGATGTAGGCCAGCTGTGCTTCTCTGTACAATCTCCTGCTTTCTCCTCCAAAAACTGGGACAGTGGCATAAGATAAATCATTTTGTAATGTTCCACCCAGCGTCTTAATCCACCCTCTAGACAACAGCATGCCAAACTTGGGAGGGACATCTGCTACCACAATGTCCATCATCATGCTCTTCATGGGCAGTTGAGTTAGGGTAAAGCCCAGGTCTTTGATTAATCCTAGGCATTTTACCTTTCTTGAATCAAATGAGAATAAATCACGATATGGTCTAGTGATATCAAGGCCTAACTCTTCCATGACAGCTTTAGGCATCAGATTGTGGCTGGCCCCTGTGTCTAGCAGGGAATTATGGAGGATTTTGTCATGAATGGTCAAGGAGACATAAAATGATGGAGAATTATCATCAGCAGGTTCGGTCATTGGGCAAAGCACAACTGCAGGCTTATCATCTTGCAAATTGACGTAGTCAGTGGGGGTTTGTGAGGCCTTGAGCTCAAGAGCATCAAGGATAGGCTTTCTAAATACTTCACTCTTTGCAAGTTCTATCAGAGGCACATATATTTTTAACTTTTGGACTTCTGATTCAACGCTGACAGGGGAAGGAGACTTGTCAAGACCTCTTACCTCTTGGGCTGGTGCTTTGAGGATGACTGGCTCAGCTGGTGGCCGTTTATGTTTGATATTTTGTTGCTCTGTTGGGACAGTAGCTCTTTGGGCGAGATTTTCCTTGATGTTGCTTGTTTTTGACCTCAGATTATATCTTTGTTGCTCATCAGTCTGCAGAACAGCCTCTCCGTCCCACCTTTGACTGTTTTGGTCTTGTAGCAATGATTCTTCGTAGGCAGCCAATGTCAAAAATGCAGCAATGCCTTTATCTTCCATGCAATGAATTTCATCATCTTCTTCAAGCTGCTCCTCCTCCATGACTACGTTTTGGAAAGGAGCCCTAACCTTCTGTTCTTCACCAGCTTCTTTACCCCTCTGAATGATCTGCAATTGTTCATTTGCTCTTCTGAATGGATTTGGGTTTCTTGGAGCAAATGTGCTTGGAAGCCTTGCCTTTCCAGAGCTCTACTCAACCTTCAACTTAGATATTTTAGCAGAAACTATCATTTTAGTCATTTTGTCTAATTTAGGTTCTGAGGATGAAGCAGAGGAAGAAGAAGCCTCACCTCTCTCCCTCCTTCTATCAGCATGACTTTTGAGCTTTTCTACAGCCATGATATTAGATTCCACCTCTAAGGCTGCATCTTGCATTTTAGCTAGAGTGGCACACCTTCTTTCTCTTAAAAGCAGGCAGAAATCGGAGTCAAAAGCACTGGCATAGGTGAGTTTAGCAGAGGTTGAGGTAGGCTTTACTTCAGCTGGTATTTTACTATACATATGATTGAATCTTTTATTAAAATCAGGCAATGGTTCCCCATTCTCCCTCTTCAGGTTACCAAACTCAGTATGGTAATATAACAAGTCTTTTTTATCTCCCCAATGCTTCAGAAATACATCATCTAATGCTTCAATGTCTACTATGGACCTAGGGGCCAGTTCTCTGAACCATTTTCTAGCCTCTCCATCAAAGCTCTAGACAAATACTCTCATCCACACATCATCTTCACTGATATCTAGGTTATCAGCATAACTATAAAAAGACTCAAGGTGTTCTTCCACTGTTACTCCCTCTGTACCAGTGAATTTAGGCATGTATTTCTAGTATTCTCCTGCAGGCATGGCATTCAAAGGAACATGCAGGACCAAGGGTCCATACCTAGCAGCTATGATTTTGTCCATCTTTGTGGGTGCTTGTTGGCTTGCCATGGTTGGGATATATGGAAGGATACTAGCAGTTTGAATGGTAGGGAGCAGTAAAATAGATGACAAAGAGAAAGGAATATGATGGACTGTAGGGGAGGCTCACTTTGGACTGAGATCCAAATGGGAACTAAATGAACAAGAAGCTTTATGAATCTGTGAAGGTATTTCTTCACTAACAATGCTGGGCTCTATATCTTCAAACTGTACATTCTCAGCTATAATCTTCTCTTGCAGAGACACATAAGATTTCTTGGGCTTACCTGATCCTGATGCTCCTTTCTGCAATGTTTTCCTTTGCTTGATAATCTTCTCAGGGTCAGGCACTGGGTCAGCTGGTGATTTCTGAGGATTTCTCCTAGTATGTCTCACAAACTAAGCCAGAACTGTAATGTGGAATCGCCAAAGGTCGATTCTCCAGTAGAGTCGCCAGATAGATAATTACAACCAAAAATGTGTCCAGACTTTGTCTATCATCAAACTTGGAACTGTGTCGTTCTCCCAGGTAAGCTGAGCTTCAATCTCCTTTCCCCGGCAACGGTCCCAATTAATGTTATCACCCCAAGAAACTCTCTTAGGTTGTAGCTCGGAGATGCTCGGGAACATAAAAATTCAACTTATTGTTGCAAATGGATGAATGGAAGGAATGATGCTTGTTCAAGCCAGATAACCACTTCTACTTTTCTTGACTCCAGACATGCGTGAACACCCCCAGACTACAAGGCTTTAGACCACCAATTACTCACAGTTTAAAGATTGGGTGAATATGGAGAACACTGACCACACCAGCAGATGCACACAACCATGTGATGGTTGGCTGCAACCAGTAAAGAAGTCTGCAAATCTAATTCCCTAATGTACAGACAGGATGACAACTCTCTGGCATTAGGTGAAAAGAAACCTGAATAACTCATTCACTGATACATACAAGACTTTAACACAGTGGTAGGATGACAGCTACTCTAATGCTAAACATCAAGAGTTCAGGAACACAGCATATCAAGCACAGCGTGGAAAAGAAGAAGAGTGGAAAGTGAGCAATTAACAGCAAAAGAAGCTTGTATTAGCTGAAAATGAAGACGAGACGCTGCAAGTATCAAAAAAGTTACAGTCTCCAGAAGTTGAACCTTACATCAAAACATCAACCATCAACCCTGATTACATCTTGTTTCTGGGTATATAGAGAGTTTCAATACAAAGACACTTGGCCATTCTAGGTATGGACGGGTCATAATTGACCACCAACCGCATTTAGTTGCATGATGGAGTCTTTGGTGCGTTTGCTTGCTTTAGTGGATGAATCTATTCTTTTCAAGTGCTCTGCTATCCTCTCAGGTGGCTGGAGTGTCATATAGGATGAAGTTCCATAACTGTTAAATGCATTCACCTGCTCGGGCTCTGTCCTTTTCCTCCTCGGCCATACTGTTGTTTAAATATGGTGGTTGAGGAGCAACTGCAAACAGTACTGAAAACTAGTCATCTTCATCCTTTGGGTACGTGGAACGGTGAAGGGACGTGCGCTGTCCGATGAATAGACGGGTCAGATGAAGGAGGAAGATCAGCCATCAGATCAAGAGGATAGACGGCGGGGATCGCTTGGCGAAGGGTATCGAGAGAGATGGGAGCGGAGCGAGCGTGGGCCGTTGGATTTCAGGCGGGCAGATCCGACGACTATTGGGCGGAGGAGGCGCGCGGGGTTATCGGGTGGCAACGGCAAGCTAAGTGGTAAGCGGTTTTGATCGCACTAGCGTTGGGGGTTGGGCGGTAAATGGCAATGGCGCGTGACACCATTCGAAGAGTGACGCATGGCGACGGAGGAGAGAGGAAACCACTCTCCATCGCGCGTTATCGCCCCATCAGTTTGCGGGTGCGAGAAGAGCGAATGTCGTTCGATCGCAGCGAAGATGATCGGACAGTGGGGATTTGATCGCGCGGATTTTCGTCAGGTGCAATGGAGAGCCGTTGGATCGGGGTGTGGCGATCAACAGCTAAGGTTGCGATGGTGAGGAGTTGGTGAAGGCGCGCAGTCGTATGGGCGCGGGTTTATGGGGATACGGGTTTAAGCGCTCAGGGCTTAAGATCAATGGAGTTTTATATGATTTTTAATAGAAGAGCGCAGGAAATGGAGATGAAGGGAGGATGAGAGAGGTAAAGGAGAAGGTGAGTATGGATAGTATGGGCCTCCTTTAAGCGAAACCAAGGACTGAGCTTACTTCTGATCCTCGAATATCAGCCATATGTAGCAGAGCTAACAGGATCAAATCACCATCTATCTCTCATGTTCTGCAACTAGGGTTTCTAAAGAGATTGAGGGTTGCAGGAAGCCTAAATCTGAAGGATAGCCAAGAAGGAAAGAGAAGCAAGTAGTTTGACCATCATTAACTCCAGGAAGAAGAAGAAGCCTTGTGACTTGGTCTTGGAGAGGTTAAATAGGTCAAGGGTCTTGGTCTTGTTATTCCTCAATTGAAGTCTCTATAAGAAGAAGAATTCGTTTGGGTTTTCCTCTCAAGTTGGAGAGGTTTTGGCCCTGGCTGATCGCCTATATTCTAAGTCTCTTGACTCTTTATTGTTTATGATTTGGTAGTTGTTTGATGAAGAAGAACACTATAACAATATAACTAAAGAAAAGATCCTAATCTAAAGAAGTAAAAAGCATTCACAAGCAATTATCATAAAAGAGAAATCTCCTAATTCTAATGCCCTAGATTTCTCAACATGGTATCAGAGCTAAGGTGACAAAATCAAGGAAAGGGCATCTCATCAAGGGACGCTCAAGGATCTCACCAAGGGCATCTCATGAAGGACCAAATCTCGAGGAGGGCATCAAAGCAAATCTTGTCAAGATCTACAAATAAGTGTCAAAATCCTAGATCAAAGAAGAAGTCTACATTAGAAGAAGTCTTGGGATCGTCAAGTCATCATCTAAAGACGACTAAGACCTTGCTCAAGTTGAAGAGATCTACAAATCAAAGTAACTTGAAAACTACTCATCCAAGAGAAGCAAGATCAAGGATGTTGTCATCATCCTCAAAATTTCTAAGGCAATCTCCCTCTCACTGAAATAAGGATTTCATCTTAAAATAAAATCCTTATCCTCGAAGAAGATCATCCAAGAACCATCAAGTCACCATCAATCATCATCAACAAGGACATCACCATAAAAGGATCTAAAGTGATCTCCCTCTCTGTGGAGTCAAGGATCACTCTCGAAAAGAACTATATTCATCAAGAAGAAGTTCTTTATCTACATCATCATCAAATTCAAGGACGCAACAAGTGGAAGAAGCATCTTCACAAGTATATTTATGTCTACATCTAAATTTGTCAAAATGTCGTTTTGCAAGGAAAGCAACAAATTGTTTGGGGTTTCGAACTTTCTTGCATGGATGAAGAGGACAGATCTGAATCTCATCGAAAATGAGGTCATGGAACATAAGGTTATGTTGACGATGCTGGACCCGCCAACATTCAGGGGATCTCCCCAGTATGAAGTCACAACTAGACCTCACACCGTTTACTGTAGGAGTCCCATCCGGTATGATGGCCTGGTTGCCATTGTCTTAGAGATTTACCTTAGCTCTTGCTTCTCAACACATGAGAGTGGTATGCTTTGTCTTCGAACAACGTGGTTCATGTGCTTGGTGAGTGCTTAATGTTACTTTTGTCAAGGTTCTTTCACTGCAGAGGGAGAGGGTGGAAGTGAGCCTCAAGTGGAAAGGGAAGAGTCCCAACTCTGTCAAAGGCACACAACACAGCAGGACATGCGCAGCTTCCGGCGGAGTAGTCCACACGGATGCTGATCTAAGTGGATATTGGTGGCCACCTGCCTATTCCACTTGGACCCCCAACACTGTCTCTTTCAGTTTTTTCGGTTTCCTTAATTGTAGCACAGTTTGCTATTTTTGGCAGTTTTCTAGGACCTGAACTTTCGGAGCCATTTTGAGGCCCTAAACGGCATTTTTAGGGAAAATGGAGAGATCGGAAACATCCCAAATCAGCTTGCCTGTTTTTGTCAACCTTCTCTTCAAGATCTTTGAAACGAGGTATTATGATAGCCAAACAGAGATCGTATGCCAAAGTTACGACCCCGGGAAGTTGACATACCAATCTACCCAAACGGGGCCCACAGTTTTGGTGCTTCATTTCCTAGGGTTAGGTTTTTGGATGTTTAGGGTTTTCCATTGTTTCTCAATAATAAATAGGCCTTTGAGCTTCATTGTAACATAGTTCTGAGGCATGTAGCCGCCACATATCTTCTCAGAGATAAGCTACCATCGCCCGAGCTAGTCTTATTTCCATTATGTTTGTAAGCATATTTCAGTAGTTGATATTAATGAAATAAAGTGTTATTTCTACTGCATCTTTGTATTTATGATTATATCTATAATTTATTGCGTTCCTATTTAAATCCGGATGAGTGGTATCAGAGCGATCTGCTATTTCTCTGTTTTTCTTTGCATGTCCCCAACGAGGTCGGGATTTAAGGAGTTAGGGCTTGAACTGGTTGAACCTTTGCAAGACCAGCCTCACAAATCCCGACGGCCTCCCATGGCGAATGAAAAGAAAGGCGAGGGGGCAGGAGATCCTATCAAAATCTTGCTCGAAGAAGCCCTCGAGCAACAAAGGAACACGATGATGGATAACTTTGCCTAGATCCTTCAACGGCTACCCAAGGGCGACGCATCTACTTCCGGCAGCTACTCTGGAAGCGCCACACCATTTAAGGTACAAATTAACTTTGACATTCCCATATTTGAGGGTCAAATAGATGCAGACATTGTAGATAAATGGTTAAATCTACTAGAAGGATATTTTTCCATTCATGATTTTTTCAGCCAGGAAAAGATCACTTTTGCATTTCTCAAAGCAGCCCCCCACGTCAAGGACTAGTGAGAAACCTACTATGAGCAGAAGGATGAGAGTACAAACTCACTGTATTCAGCCGTACCCACTTGGAACTTGTTTCGAGATGCCATCAAGGAGCAGTACTACCCTGTCGGGAGCTATGAGGATAAATACATAAAGTGGACAACGTTGCGACAAGGAAGGGACCAAGATGTACCAGAGTTTACCAATGTTTTTCATACCACCCTTCGCATGAAGTTGGGTATCAAGGATTCTGAGAACCATTTGGTTCTCAAGTACTGCGGCTGCCTACACAGGTACATCCAAGACAAGATGGAGTTCCTGAACATCTCCTCGCTCAGCACGGCATACCGATATGCCGTCAAGATCGAGCAAAAGTTTAAACAGAAGAAGTGAGACTTTGGATCTACGCATCCGAAGCAAGGGAAAGGTACCCCCAAGCCGCAGAACAAAGGACAAAGCCAAGGTGGGGCAGCCCAAGACAATCCGCCGAAGCCACAAGCAAAGAACAACACCGTGAAGCCGAAGAAGGACACAGGAAAGTGGTGTGAGTTCCATAAGAGCTCCACTCACAGCCCAAGTGAGTGTCGGGCCAAGCTAAAGGCTTCAGAATCAAATGCATGTTCCGACTGTGAGTCAAAACCCGACAAGGGGAATGACAAAGGGAAGCAGATTATTGATGTGAAGCCCAACGAAGATACAAAAGGAGGAACCTGAAGATCCAGAGGAGGAGGAGCGCCTCTTCCACTCCCAGATGTGGGTAAAGGGTTCCCCACTACAGATCATTGTCGATAGTAGGAGCCAAAAGAACCTCATTTCAGCAGAGGTTGTGAAGCGGTTGGGCTTACCGACCACAACACATCCACAACCATACACCAATGGGTGGCTTCACCAAGGACGGGATCTTCGCATAAGCCAACAATGCCGCCTTCCATACAGCATCAAGCCCTTCACGAATGAGGTATTAAGTGGCATTTCTCCCCTTGATGTTTGTGATGTATTATTAGGCCAACCATACTTATGGAAGCAACATGCTATGTACGAGTCAAGGCCTCGTGCTATTATTGTTACTTTGGGAAATAAGTTGTACAGAATACCGGAGGTAACAGTGCCTACTGCCATCTCTTTGCTTACTACAAAACAATGCAGTAAGCTCATTTCCAAAACTGGGAAATTTGTTGTCCTGATAATACGCCCTCAGGTAAAGAAGAAGACGGTGGCCACGACTTCCAAACAAGGCCCCTCCACACGACAACAATAGATGGACAAGTTCATGGAGTACGAGGACATCTTCACCTCCCCCGCAGAGGTGCATCAACACTGTCAGGTCAAGCACTCCATCGATCTAACCCCAGGTGCGTCGCTACGCAATGGACCAATCTATCGGCGTTCCGTTCTGAAGAGAACGATGAAATCAAGAGGCAGATTACAAGAGCTACTGCAGAAAGGTCACATCCGTCCAAGTTCATCGCCCTGTGGGAGCCCGATCGTGTTGGTACAGAAGAAGGATGGGACTTGGACACTCTTTATTGACTATCGGGCGCTAAACAAGATCACTGTCCAGAATAGGTACCTGATCCCACGGATTGATGACCTTCTAGACCAACTAAAGGGGGCAAAATATTTCAACAAGATCGACTTGAAGTCAGGATATCACCAAGTACCAATCAAACCCTCCGATATGTGGAGGACTACCTTCAAAGCCAAGGAGGGCCTTTTTGAATGGTTGGTTATGCCTTTCGGGTTGACGAATGCTCCTGCAACCTTCATGAGGCTAATGGGTGACATCTTGCGGCCATTCACCAACTCATTTGTAGTGGTATACTTGGATGACATCTTGATCTTCAGCCAGAGTGGGAAAAGCACCTCCACAACATCCGACAAGTTCTCCAAACACTGGGCAACACAAACAATGTGCCAATTTGGAGAAATGCACTTTTGGCATGACCCAGGTTTAGTATCTGGGATACATTATTGATGAACAAGGGGTGCATGTGGATCTAGCCAAGATCCAAGTCATCCAAGATTGATCAGCTCCAACCACTTTGACAGAGCTCCGCAACTTTCTGGGTCTTGCCAATTTCTACCGCAAGTTCATGTTGGGATTCTCTCATATCACGTGGCCCTTGAGTCAAGTCACCAAGGGAGAAGCAAAAGCAAAATTCTTTTGGTCTGAATCTCAACAGAAGGCATTCACAGAGTTGAAACATCACCTCTGCTCTACACCAGTGCTCACATTACCAAACTTGCAATAGCCATTTGAGATCGAGAGAGATGCCTCTGACTATGCTATTGGGGCAATCCTTACTCAACAGGGGCATCCAGTGGTATATCACAGTGAGACACTTTCAGACACAGTCTGGAAGTATCCCACTTATGACAAAGAGTCCATTGTGCAGCCCTGCCGACAATGGAAGCATTGCATTTTGGGGAAGGAAACGATCATCCACACAGACCACCGGCCCCTGCAGTTCATATAGACGCAAGGGAAGTTGCAGAATGATCGCCATTAGAAGTGATCCTCATACCTGCAACAGTTCCATTTGAATATCAAGTATAAGAAGGTTAGCACCAATAATGTTGCAAATTGCCTCAGCCGACCACCGATCATGGCATTAACCACCGTGCTCAACTCTTGTGGGCACGAGACTTCTGATTGGCCACTTCTCCACAAAAGCAACCCAAAATTCGGCCACACATACCACAGGCTCTTGGAAGGTCAACAAGATCCAGATTTTCACCTCTAGGATGCCCTATTATGCCACCTAGGACACCTTTGTGTTCCTTCAAGAGAGCGTGCTAAGATGATTTGGGAAGCACACTACAGTCAGGCCATTGGGCATTTCAGGGTCAAGAAAATGGTGGCAGTACTGCAGAAGTATTTCTATTGGTCGAATCGTCGACAGGATGTCAGGAAGTACTTCAGATCCTGCACTGTCTGCGCCATTGCCAAACCTACCATCAAGAAGCAAGGCCTCTATACTCCGCTGCCTACCCCTAGTCAACCTTGGGAATCCATCTCCATGGATTAAATGTCGGCACTTCCTTCTACTAAGCATGGCAATGATTGTGCTTTTGTAGTCGTTAACAAATTCTTGAAGATGGCCATTATGACGGCCTGCAAGAAAAATATCACAGCAGAAGCCATTGCTAAACTCTTCTTTGAACGAGTGTGGGTACCCTTTGGGATCCCACAATCTATCATCTCAGATCAGGACAGCAGGTTCTAGTCTCTAGTCAATTCTGGAGACCAAGCTCACTAAGTCCACAGCTTTCCATCCCCAAACTAATGGCCAGACAGAGGTCGTCAACAGGATGATCATACATATTTTGTGCATATACAACTCAAAGCATCCACGCACATGGGATTAAAGCCTCCCCTATGTCGAGCACAGCTATAACTGGGCTCTCCACAGCTCGACTGGCCACAACCCTTTTCAGGTGGGCTTGGGATTCTAGCCACTATGTCCCATTGATGTGGCCATGCCATTTGCAGCGACTCATGCAGATTCGACTCATGTCCAATCTGAAACCGATAAGGCAAACAACTTCATTGAGCACATCCAACATATCCGCCAGCAGGTCCACGACATTCTGGAGAAATCAAATGCCAGACAAGCAGCGACATGATCAACATCGGGTGCTACACAAGCTTCAGGTGGGTGACAAAGTCTGGTTGCATTTGCAAAAGGAACGCCTTACCGGAGCCTATCAGAAACTCAGACCACTCCGATATGGTCCTTACACCATTATCAAAGCGATGGGAGACAATGCATTTGAGCTCAGCATTCCCCCATTCCTTGACCTGCACCCGATGTTCAATGTGGACTGCCTTTGACCATACTTCCCACCATTGCTAGACACATTAGACATTGCAGAACAGCTCACACCTAGAGAGTTAAATCCAGATTGCATGGAACAAGCCACAATTGATCGGATCATGGACACATAGATCAAGAACACCCGAAAGCAAAGGATCCAACTATCGAGTTGTCAAAGCAATCCAACTCCTTCACTAGCGCGAGTGGCTCACCAGGGACCCAGTTCTGCAGAAGTTTCCTCATCTCATGGAGGAACTCAATGCAATGGGGACCATTGCTTCCTAAGGGGAGAGAAATGATCCAGGTGGATATTGGTGGCCACCTGCCTATTCCACTTGGACCCCCAACATTATCTCTTTCAGTTTTTTGGTTTCCTTAATTGTAGCACAGTTTACTATTTTTGGCAGTTTTCCGGGCCCTGAACTTTCAGAGCAATTTTGAGGCCCTAAACGGCATTCTTAGGGAAAACAGAGAGACCGGAAACATCCCAAATCAACTTGCCCATTTTTTTGGCCTTCTCTTCGAGGTCTTCGAAATGAGGTATTATGATAGCCAAACAAAGATCGTATGTCAAAGTTACGACCACTGGAAGTTGATGTACCAATTTACCCAAACAAGGCCCACAGTTTTGGCGCTTCATCTCCTAGAGTTAGGTTTTTGGATGTCTAGGGTTTTCCATTGTTTCTCAATAATAAATAGGCCTTTGAGCCTCATTGTAACACAGTTTTGAGGCATGTAGCCGCCACATCTCTTCTCAGAGATAAGCTATCATCATCCAAGCTAGTCTTATTTCCATTTTGTTTGTAAGCATATCTCAATATTTGATATTAATGAAATGAAGTGTTATTTCTACTGCATCTTTGTATTTATGGTTATATCTGTAATTTGTTGTGTTCCTGTTTAAATCTGGATCAGATGCGACAGCCACAAGCACAAAGTGAACGGATAGCACATACAACACCCAGCGAAATAGTCCACACGAGTGCGACGGCCGTTATAACAAATTTATGGGAATGGTTTTGTCGAGTGTCAGCAGGATAGCCCACATGGGCGAGAGTCGCCGCGAGACAACATTAACAACTTATACAACACATTTTCGTAAGCATATGTATTAGAACAACCGAAACAGTTCCATTGTCTTAATACAGGTTAAAGCAACATGCATTACAAGTGTCCAAAGAATAGTCTTACAAAAAAATACAATACATGTGTGAAAAAGTGTTGCCATGTTCTCAGGCTTCTGAATTAAGCAAAAGTTCCAAGACACATTGGTACACCTTTACATCACCAACCCCGATAGCAGGGCATTGGAGCCACTGCTCGCTCCTCAAATAAAAGACTACAGACTCTCAAGGCTATGTGGGAGGAGCCAAGGTGAAAAGTCTTTTGCATGTACAAATGACGGGTATATATAGCCAAGGGTCAAACTGACCCTTGTTACTGTTTGACTTCCCTCATGACTGTTTGACTTACATGACTCTTCAACTTTACATGTGGGTCTCTTGGACTTCCACATTACATTACATTGATTACAACAGTATGGTTCACAGTAGTGATGTGGCCGAGATGACTCATGACATGACTCGACATCACAGAGCTGGTATGTTCATGCTGCTGCTGGTGTCCATGTCGAGTTGCAATGCTGCTGAGTGATGAGTGTGCTCTTGGTGTATCGTAACTTCACCTCCACATGGCAAGGTGTGCGGAGTCTTCGATGGTCTTGGTGTTCGCTTAATGTTGCACGTGCATGTCTCTCCGCTTGTGCTTGGCATGCTCCATATGTTCGTCCGTTCACGAACAAGTCTCCTTGCATGTGCTCCTTGTTCATCCCATTCGTCATCGCGCCATGTTTCATCCATGTACCTGTATCTGCAATCACTCATAATGAGACAACATCAAATCCAGAAATCTCCTAGTCTACCATGATGCACTATCTTTCGCTTTCAGATGCAGGTGGCCGAGAGAGAGAACAAGGCTCTGAAACTGCACAGAGCACATTTTGAGGCCAGGATGTGGGCTCCGGGCACTGTCAATGAAAATTGCCCAGAGGTCACTGGGAGGCTAAGATGGGCAATGCAAATTGACAATGACTGTCTGCAGGATCTGGCTTGACTAGAGGGTAGATCTGTGCAATGTTTCCAGGGAGATAATGCAGGCAGCAGGGGGAGACTGGTAGTAGAAACTGCGCAGATTCTCTAGGGAGGCTGGCAGCGGGCTGCGGGAGGCTGCTGGCCAAAACTACACAAAGCTAGAAGGCTGGCCTACAGGACATCCCTGCGCAATTTCTGGGCTGATTGGGATGCTAGGCAGCTGGGAGACTGCCCATGAAAACTGTGCAGTTTTCAGGAGGAGCAGCAGGACAGCTGACAGGGTGACTAGCTGACAAAACTGCACAATTTTTTAGGGCAGTGCAGTGACAAGCAGCGGGTGTTTGTCCGGCATGTCTGCGCAATGGCAACTCCACTGGGAAAGACATAGCTTGTTCATCTTCCTTTCTCAATTGATCTCTTGATCAGTTTGACTGACCATCGTGTTCTCAGTTAGTTTGGGTTGATATAGGTCTACACAATCATTGGTTGCTATCTTAGAGTGCTCAGTCTGGAAGTGTTTGTGAAATTCTTTTTATTTTTTGCATCATTCCTATCTGACAGTCGGTTGCCAGCGCATTTTTTATTAAAACAGTCACGTTGATCCCTGTTCAGTGCCAGTTTGGCCTTAACAGCTGTGTTGATCTCTGATATTAACAAAAATCTAGGGTTTCTCTATCAAACCTCAGTGTGTCTGAGCCCTTGAGATCCTATTTTGTCCTGTATGCTTGGATTTGTCAGTGTTTTTGATTAATTGTCTTTATTAATTCGCAAAATTTGTCTCATTGGCTTTGAAGTGAAATTTGATTGAGTTCTAGGGTTTCTTGCCAATTGGTCATGGCTTGTTGCTTCTTGGTGTCATTGAGATGTTGGTTTTGCTGATTGATCGAGTGTTGTTTTCTATGGAAATCATTGAAAACATCGTTTTGAATTTGTTTTAGCTTGTCTTTCAAAATTTACTTTTCGTGAAAATGCATTAGATTAGTTGCATTGAAAAGTTAATTTTTGAGATTCATCATTGAAAATAGATCACATTTTTCGGTGATTGAAACCTAAAAACTGTATTAGGTGCATCAAATCATTCAAAGGGAGAAGAAAAGCATAATTCATATAAGTACATCTTAGTAAAGTAAAATCATTTTGCTTTCGAAAAAGTTGCATTTAGGATAGTGAAAAGTGAAAATCATTTTTACTTTTGACATTGCATTTGGAAGACGAAAGTGAAAGCTAGTGGAAGGCATTTTGTTTTATGCATTATTGATTGAAATTTCTTCCCTTTGACTAGTGGAAGGCATTTTGTTTTATGCATTATTGATTGAAATTTCTTCCCTTTGATTAGTCTAGCTTTTCATTGAAATGAAAATTTTCCTTTTCTCATATAGTTGCATTCTAGGATTCAGGTGACATCGTTTGAGCCCAAATTGAAACATAATTCAAGAACAACATTAAAATTTATTGAATTAACCTAAGAAGCATTTGGAACTTAACGCGAACATTTAGAGGTCTAAGATAAAGATGTGTTCCAACGTCTATAAACCTAGCAACTGTCGTAAACTGCCTGCATTGTATCTCGGGGGTGAAATCCCATTCCAGTACAAAAGTATATCGGAGGTTCTCTAGTACTCTCGAGTATATCGAAGGTACTCTAGTATGGCAAGTATATGGGAATGCTCTCACTGAACGATTATGCATTAGACAGCATTGACACGGACCTGTGCTCCCCATACCGTCGCATATATATTGGGAAACCCCACTAGGATGTTATCCTTTAGCCACAGGTAATCGAGTCAACCACCTTGTAGACGTGATACACCAAACACAGCGTTCGGGGAGATCGGTCGCCATGCGTGAAGTCCTTGGTGTCGGCTAAGGTGTATATAAATCTTGCCTAGCTTACCCCTTTTATTTTGTTTTGTTTTGTTTTCTTAATTTCTAAAAGTAATTAGTTGACCACAAAAAACATTTTTCTGGTGGAAACACTCCTTGTTAGATCTTAGGTTGATACCATTGGCAACATTTCCCAAGTCTACCAACCAAGGAAACCCCTTTGGCAGGAATCCTAGTCCTTTTCCTTCTTTTGGAAATGTTGGTGCTCCCTATATGGCAACGTTGTCTCTTCCTGGATTGACCATTCGTCTACCAGTTTGGTTATTTTCGGCCTCGGTGATTCCAAGTGTCCAAACTGCTTTTCAACTGAGTTCTCCTCCACCTTAACAACATCAACCTCATGTTGATCCTAAAGTTGACCCCTCGCCTTCTTCACCTATTTCTTCACCCCGTTCTTCCTCTTCGCCTGGTGAAAGTCTAAATTCTACTAACCAAGAAGTTAAGAAGAAGAAGAGGACGAAGAAGAAGAAGCAAAATAAGCGAGGGGCAACCAAACAGCCATTGCTATGGATGCAACTGATGAAGAAAAATCTTCCAACTAGCCCCGGAAAGTAAAATTCCCTTGCATGTTATGTAAGGGTGACCACCTTCTTCGGAATTGTCCTAGTATTCCCAAAGTCTTAGAGGTGTGGTCCACAGGTTCACATCGACCTTTGTCATCAGCCTCTAGAGTTCATGCTAGTGACAGACCCTCAACCAGTAACAATAAAGCTCATGGGAAAATAAGTTGTGTCAAGGCAATCATCCCATTCACCTTTGTCCTATTATGGATGAAGCTTCCAAACAGTTTGAAAACATTACAGCTTCTCAGCCTTATCTTTCGGTTGGTTATCGAAAGCTTTCCCTTGATCCTCCACTAGTTGACCAAGTGATTGATCAAAAGTCATCTTTGGTCAACCCCACTCTCTCTAAAAGTGAGTCTCATGAGTCCATTCTTGACCAAACATTGGCTGAGAAAACGGTAGACCCGACTCCACCTTCAGTTAATCATACCTTTCTGGTAGAGAGTGAACTTCATACCACTCAGGTTCTTTTGGTGTTTTCAGTTTTGAATGAACTGGAGGGAAATCCTCTCGTTCTCGAGGTACATGAGAGCAGTTCTCTTGTTCCCATAGAACAGGAAGGTAACTCTCACGTTCCTACGACACCCCCTCAGAGTATTTTAATCACTTCTTTTGATTGGAGTCGACTGACAGGATATCGTGTTTCGTCTTATGTGCCTTTCCAGATTACAATACAGGCTTACAATATGGTTGTACCTAGCACAGTCATAGACGAGGGTGCATATGTTAGCATCATGTCGTCAACTACTTGGCAAGCTTTAGGTTCTCCTCAGCTTGTCCCCGTCACCCAAAATCTATTAACTTTTAACAGAGGAACCAATCAACCATTAGGGATCCTTCCTAAGTTGCCTATTACTTTGGGAGGAAAGATTGTCTATATAGACGTGATGGTTGTCCAAGGCCCATTGGATTTTAATCTACTCCTTCGCGGTGACTATGTTTATGTCATGGGAGCCCTTGTCTCTTCCCTCTTTCGAGTGATGTGTTTCCCACATGAAGGAAGCATTGTGATCATTGATCATCTTACATTTATTGGTCACGAATCAACTCCCAAACAATCATCATCCCTAAATGGTTCTTATATGCAAGCGGTATCACCCTCACCACAAGTTAATTACGTGGCCACTTGTTCCATGTCCACATCTATTGATGATCTATTAGGTGATGTAATGTATCATGTACTGTGGGCATTAGAGCTCGATTTTTCATTTGGATCCTGGACATGTATCCCTTCCAGAGTGTTGTTCTCCCATCTGATGAGAACCTCTTGGAATCCATGGCCTCTTTTGGTCTGTGATTAAGGGCTTGGAGCAGAGCTCCTTGCCTTCTGTCAAACTCATTAAAAAATGAAATAGGTGCTATGAGCATGGTTCCTTTACTTGTGTCAAACTCGGTAAAAAATGAAACAAGATGTCATGATCATGGTTCTTTTCCTATGTCAGGCTTATTAAAAAATGAAACAAATCCTCTTCCAATTCGAGTCTTTGATTATATCTCGTAAAGTCCAAGTCGAGTCTTTCACTTGATCTCGTAAGTGAACCTTCATTCCATTCACCTGTTAGTAACAGGTAGCCTACTTAGGTGAATGAAATGAAGCTTGGGGGGCATGTACCTCGAATTGAGTCTTCATGCTGGGGGCATGCAAACTTATCTCAAGCATAGTTTATCTTTATTTCAAGCATGTGTAAAAATGAAACCATTCCCACTTTACATTTCGTGACTGTTGTTTTTATCAGCCAATTTTTGCCAAATGAGCCTTGGTTTTTTCATTCCATCGTCACCATCTCTTTGGCAGATCATACGCTTTCACTTGGTTGTTTTACCCTTGCCTGGGGAGCATGTGCAATGAGTGGTCTTATTAGCCAACCTCTTGACCCTTACATGTTTTGAGCAATTCGATCATAATTGGAACCAGTTTCTATCCTTTTATACCACTCGTTCTTCCAAGCAGAGTCATCTTTTAGCTCTTTTCTGACTCTTGAAATATGAAAAGATTGTTGAGCACTTGCCTTTTCGAACTCAACAAAGTAAATGAAATGACGTCTACTCAGTATAAGTTTAACCCTTTTCAAGACTAAGATAGACTATTGTACGAAAAGGAATACCTTAGTCAAACATGGCTAAGAGGTTTTCTTGGATATTGTTTTCTACCTTTTCGATTTCAAGAGATGATTTACGAAAAGGGACCTTTGGACTTTTCTTTTTCGCTTCTTTTTTAAACTCTCTAAACCTAAAAAAAATGTTGAGTTTCACCTTCGTCAAACTCGTAAAACTTAAACAACGCAGCACTTGTCACCATGACAAGGTGAAGTTCCTCCTTCCTAGGGCTCGTAAAACTTACTAAGATGGATTCATCTAAGGGTGAACTTATATGGCAAGCATATGCTATCCCCTTCAAGCTTGCAATAAAAAATATATAGGGCACTCACCAGAAATGGTGGGGGAAAAAGTGAAAGCATTCATCTCTTGTATCCTATAAAGGAAGCATGTCGCTCTTGAACATGACACTCATCTATTACTCGTGTCAGGTTTGGGACATCCTCACTTGGTCACTTGCCTTCCTGGGTTTGGGGAATCCATTTTTCCTCTCATCTGATCATACCATTCCGTCATCATGACCTTTGATCCGATGTTGAGTCAAATGCTGCCAAACTCTAGAGTCGTGTCGTCGATATGTTCAAGAGAAGTCTTATCTGTAGTTCTTTATTGCCTATACATTGTCTAACTTTCTGCCACAGTCCTAGATCACACTTATCTACTCTACTACATCCTTTTGTTTCACGTTGATGATGTGGGATTCATTATGGCCCTCCTTCGATGGATCACTTCCTGTTGACTTCAGCCCATCATCCGGGTATATGATCTAGAAACTCCCTTCCAATACCTTAGGGCTTGCATGCCTCAATGGCAAGTTCTTTGCATTCGATGACAGGTTTACATCATTGACCTTTGATCGGATGATTCCACGGGTGTTCGACTTCAGTTTCATTTTTCACATTCATGGATTGTGTTGATTGTACCTTGAGAGCCATTGTCATCATTAGTGGTTTCTCTCGTGCTTGTTACCGTTTACATCATTGACCAGTAATCAGGTGGTTTTTTATCATGTTCGACTTCGACACATCTATTCACATGTTAGAATTCGTACATTGATAGGGTCAAGACGGAGCGCAAGACCCTGGATTTTGTCTGATAAAATCTAAGTTGCATGGAGTTATGAGTCATTCATGAATGCACACATGTTTCCTCAAGACGGATGGTTGCGACCATACCGTGGGTCCATATTCATGATCCTTTCTATTCGGATGGTTGCGACCATACCGAGGATCTTTGCACATGATCCCTTTTATACAGATGGTTGCATCCATACCACGGATTCATGTATTATTAGATGCCTATTCCTGTATCGTTAGGCATGACCATCAGAGATGTCAGATATGTATATGTATATGCTTGATTTGCAGGTCTCATAACAGTGTTGTTCTCATCCTTGCACCGACTTGTAAAGCATCTCAGCCGCCTTCATGCTTTAGGGGGCATCTATTACACAATATTTTGTCATATCTCCTGTTCACTTCATGTACCATATCCCAAAGTGCCAAAACATTGACTATTGTGCAGCATATCCATCATGATATCTAGACCAAAACTGTTGATTTGGGGTAGCATCGAATGTGCTTTGGCCACGAAAATTGGTGGAGAGGCTAAAGCACATGAGATCTCCAAAATCCGAAAATGGTTTGAAAAGATTATACCCAATTTGGGAGATATTAGAATAATTAATATTTTTAATGGAGTTCCTAACATTTGCCATTGAGGAGTTGGTTTTTGGAGTAGCATTGGTTATGTGTTTTTGTTCTGATCTTTGTATATTACATGTATTGGGTAGTGCACTGGGTGTCGTTTTGATATAATAGATATATTCATGAGCATACTTTGATCATATGTGGTCTTCTCTCTATTATTCTAATGCTTTGAGTTTGGAAACATTAATGAAAATCTTTAAAAATAAGTTTTTTCATTAAAAATTAAATATTTAATGTACTTTTTAAAAAGACCGAGTCATTGGAATCAACTAGTCTGAGTCGATACGGAATCGGAGTTGACCCTCGGCTGGTTCTGAATCCGAGTCCGAGTTATAAAACATTGTCATCGTCTTCTACAATAGAACCTGTTAGAGAAAAAAATAAAGAAATCCTTGTCACCTCGGAAGCATGTTGTTTTCTCTTTATATCTTTCTCTCCTTTAGGACATTTGTTCTTGTAGTGACCAAATTTTTTACAATGATAGCATTCAACCTTTGACATATCCTTCTTCCCTTGTGGAGCAGATCTTCCTTTAGACTAACGATTTTGGAAACCAAATTTCTTTTTTCCTCCATTTTTCTTCTTGAAACAAGTTGCAAATGCTTGAGCTTCTTCTTCCTTTCGGTCTCTTGATATTAACCTTGACTCTTCTTGAGCACAAGAAGCCCATAGTTCTTCAAAAGAGGGAATTTCCTTCCTGCTACTTCTGACTGCTGTAAATGCATCCCATGATCTAGGTAGACCATTGAGTGTTGTAGTCACAAGCTCTTGATCAGGTACAGATTCTCCAATTGCTTGAATTTGATCTTTTATTTGTGAAATCCTTACAAAATATGAAGCCACGGTATCATCCTTTGTCATCCTTGCATCACGAAGTTCATTCTTTAAGCTCATGGTTTGAGCAACATTCTTGATAGTATATAGACTGGTTAGGGCATCATACATTTTCTTGGAAGTGTCATGCTTTGCAATGTAGGGGATGAAATGATCTCTGATGGAGTCCACAACAAGACTCATGGCAGTGATGGCATCCTCCTTAAACTTCTCCTTTCCTGCAGTATCTGTTGGTTCTACAACATTCCCTGTCACAATATCCAAAACTTTGTTCTTGGCAAGAACAAGACCAACTCTATGTTTCCAAGCTCTGAAGTTTGATGCTCCCTCTTGCTTATTTTATGATTGCATAGAATATGCAAGACTCAAAATTAACAAGGACTTTAACAATGGTGATCTCAAAGTAGAGTTTCCTTGAAGGTGATCTCAATGTTCCTTTCTTCACCAAAGCTCTGATACCATGTTGATGTTTATAGTATTTCTGAAATACTGATAACTACTTCTAATGATGTTCATCTTCTTTTAATTTTTCCAGTATATCATTAAGCAATTACACTTCAGAAATTCAACAACACAAGAACATTAGAGCAGTAGAGATCACAGTGCACAAAAGAGACAAGATTTCTGTGAGTGTTATAACTTATTTCCTATATGCAGATCCTGACTTTTCAAAAAAACCAGTGTATCTGAATCGGAATTGCTAACTTAGGCTACATATGATGGGGGGCCTCTGGCAAAGATCATTATTGTTGTCAAAGAAATGGGAACAATTAGGTGAGCTAAACAAAAGATACCCATCAGACTTGTAGTTTCATTTCCAGAATTTGAAATGATAAGAAAATATTTTTATATCTGCAACGAGTATTACATATTCACAGTTTAAAAGAAAAAATATGGTGTTTGGAATTTACCTTGAGTAACAACTCATCAGATCAACATGATAACAACTTGAAGTGAAATTTTACACAAAGGCTAACAACGCTAGTAGAGACATCTAAAAGTAGCATACTAGATAACTGGATTGGTCTAAATTTATGACTCTGATCTCAAAATGACAGAAATTGAGAATTCAAAAATGATTGCAGATCAGTAGAAGAAAAAAAAGCATCTAGTATTTTTATCATTTAATCAATTTCAAAAGGTCGCTACCAAAAAAAGGGAAAATCACTCAATTAAATCCATAACAAAAGAGCATTTCAATTCAAACAGTCTCAATGGGGAAAGTTCATAAGATTTCTCGTGTGTGTGAATCTGCAAAATATTGTTCAGAATTTCTCGTCATACTTAATTCTCAATTAGTACAAGGACACATTGTGTTTTGTAGTTTTACCCGTCTCAAAACTTCCAGTATATCTGGCACTGGTTCATGGAAATTAGGTCCACGATAATCAATTACATGGTCAGGAGCCTGCTCATAGTTTATAGTTGGATACACTGGATCTCCTCCAAACACTGCACTACAAATGAATATGTGTTATTGAGGAGGGCACAGATGAAATTCTGTCAAGCCTGGGTCATAACTTGGCAGAAATGAAACCATTATTTTGTAACATATGAGCTGAAGGAATTAATTGAAATCACAATGTGATAGTGAATAAACAACAAACCTACAGAATCTGAATATTGCCTTAAAATGATAATCATCACTCCATACTTTATTGCCGCAAATTAAAACTGTAGTAGTTCTTTTGTTTTTGTGCTCTTGTGCACTACCGAATTCATAACAAGGAGTTCATAGAGTTGCATCTCGCTTTGGATCATGATCAGTTACTATAAATTATAGCTAGAGAAACTGAACAAAAATTTAGTGTGCATCAATTCCAGCTAGAGAAACTGAGCAGAATTCAATGTGTATTAACGATCATATGCACTGCCATAAATTTATAATTTTATATGTAATTTAGCATGCAAAGGGTGCACTCAATAACACAAGTTAATTTAATAGGTTTATTGGGAAAAAAGAAGGAATTCCAATTCAATATGAAAACGAGTGAAAGATAACAGAATGTATGTCAAAGAAGCAAACACAAGTACAAAATTCAGTCAAAATAAGAACAAAAGAAAAAACAAAATGAAAGGGTCATAATGTGTTTCCTGCCTCGTGGAAGAGTTACAAGATCCCAAGTCTGACTTTTCATCAAACTTTCATCTTCAGCTGCCACAGCCTTCTCCCATTCAGATCTCCCTTTTGTCCCATCAAACACCTGTGGCTCATATACTCCCTGAACATTGGCAATTAGAGAAAAGTTGACGGTTTCTTACTCTTGTTTCTCCACAATCATCCCTCGATCTCCAAGGGTGCTGTGCCACCAGTTTCACATTTTCTCGAGATCTTTGCCATTGAAGCTGTCACCATGATCTGGTAAACCTGTACCCATACTAGCATCATCAAAATCATATCCCGAAAATTTGTCATGCTCAGAATCCCTTCCACCTCCCCCCCCCTCACCCTCGCAGTTGAAGGAAATGTAACTAGATTCGGTCTTCATAAATGTACTTTTGATATTTGTACTTATTCAAGAAAAGAAATATTATTTTTATAATATATGTCAATGAGTTTCTTTCTCATTGAAATAGGTCTAGCACTAGTTAAAGTGCTATAGGTAAGTCAAATAATAAAAAGAAAAAGGTTGAAAACCTTAAAGGTCATGTTACACCGTGTATGATTATGTATTAAAGTCAAGAGAATACCTCCAAGCAAAGTCAAGTCTCCTCCTATGCAAAGGCACCATCAAAGAAGCTCCTTCAAGCATGCAAAACCACCATAGAAACCATCCGAAGTCTGCACAAAAAGTCAGCCTACAAACAGTTAACATGTTGGCCTTCTAGTCGGCCTAAAAGGAGGGACAGTCCTTTATATATAGAGGCTGTCCACTCCAATATAACGCACCAAGATAGCTCTGAAATCAGCGAGGAAAAGGGGGTAAGAAAAGAATGAAGAAGGACGAAGTAAAGGGGTTCCAAGGGCAGCGAAGGAGTAGGGTACATAACCAAAGTCGAGAGGATTGTTTTCTAGGGTAGAAAACAGTCACACGTGTGAAGGAGAGGGTCTCTCTGCTGTTATAGCAGCCCTCTACCACAGTCACATAAACCTCACCATTTGGGCTAAGAGCATAGACCTAAAGTACCTCCCACTCAAGTGAAGAAGTAAGGAAGAAGATCGAAGGTAATAAGGCTGTTCTAAAGCCTATTACAGTCAAACGTGCGAAGGAAAAGAAGGCTGCCTCTGCTGTTATAACAGCCCTACTATTACAGTCATTCAAGTTGATTGGTTGGTGAAGAGAAGGGATCATCTCAAGAAAAGCACTTATCAAAAGGTGTCTCTTCTAGAGCAAGTGTACAAGGTTTATCAACAATTGAAAGAGAACGAAGTGCTGGAAGAAGAACGAAGTGCTGGAAGAAGAAGGTCGAAGTGCCGGAAGGAGGAAGTGCCGAGGAAACAAAGTGCCGGAAGGACTTGACTTGTGTTTGGGGG
The DNA here is from genome assembly GCA_000404065.3 of Pinus taeda. NCBI lineage: Eukaryota > Viridiplantae > Streptophyta > Pinopsida > Pinales > Pinaceae > Pinus > Pinus taeda. The sequence goes on along the minus strand of APFE031430503.1, from coordinate 94,046 downwards.
ATATTCAAGTTAGGGGTCTAGGGTTTGGCATTGATCAATAAGAAGTTTCAATAAGAGAAACTTACAAAAGGGTTTTCCTCTCACGAAGAGAGGTTTTGGCCCTGGCAGAGAGCCAACATCTAGTGTTCTTGTTATTATGTTTTGGTAACAGTTTGATGAAGTTCACACACATGCATTAATAAGAAGAAGAAGATTAAGCTAAGCAAAAGGACTCCACAAATTGTTATCAAGTAACGAAGAATCACACTATACTTAGTTGCCCTACATTCTTCAACATGGTATCAAAGCTAAGGTGACACATCAAGGAAAGGGCAACTCAAGAACACTCATCAAGGAAAGGCATCTACAAGGTTGAAGCATCAAGTCAAATCTACTCAAGGAAAAGAAGGCCTACCACACATCATTCATCAAGGAAGACTACATAGCAAGAAGAAAAGCCTTACATAAAGGCACCTACAAAGAAGAGCAGATCAAGAAGGGTCCTACACCACAAGCCAAGCCATTAATGAAGTCTACTTGAAGCAAAGTACACTTGGATAAGGCAACTTGAAGAACATCAAGATCCTAGAAAGGCAAGCCATCAAGTCTTCAAGGAGAAAGCAAACCCACTACATCTCAAAATCTATCAAGTATATGTCCCCTTCTGAATATACATCAATGTCTTTTTGCAAGGAAAGCAACAAATTGGTAGGTACCAATAACTTTCTTGCATGGAAGAAGAGGATTGATTTACTTCTCCAGGAGAATGAACTTCTAGAACATGTTAAAGGGAATGTCACTATCCCTGCTAAGGAACAAACTCAAGCCTTAGCCAAGTATAATAAGGATGAGACAAGAGCTCAAAGGATTCTGATATCCAGGAAGCAAGCAATGAAGAAATGCTCTCATAAGAAGCATAAGATGCTTGACCCATCTATCTAAGAAGAAGCAAATGAAGAAAGAGATCAATCATGTGAAGAACACCATGATCACCGAGAATCACTATCTCACAAGATACCTTGAAGATATCTCCCGAAAGAAAGCAGGACAACTCTGACAAAGGAAGGAAGGACCCTTGACACCTATGAAGGCCTTGGAGATATAAAATATGCAGATAATTGATTCTATTCTACGAAGATGTGAAAGAAGGCAGGACAACTCTGACAAAGGAAGGAAGGACCCTTGACACCTATGAAGGCCTTGGAGATATAAAAGATGCAGATAATTGATTCTACTCTATGAAGATGCCGTGATGAAGAAACAATCCAGCAAAAGAAAAAGCAATGTTGAAGCAATATCAAGATGAAGTCGTGACGGGCTTCTAGGTCGAAGCATGTAAACAAGCAAGTACAACGAAGCATCCACGAGAAGAGTATTTTGAAGCATGGACATATGACAAAGGAAGTAGCCAGATGATCAGAAAACTTGATTTAGGGCAAGAAAGCCACTTTCCACGAAGGAAGCAATGACATGACAAACCAGGAAGGAAAGTGATCAATGGATGGTGCCCTACCTAGAAGAAGTTCGAACAAAGACGTCATGACATCAAAGAAAGGAAAGAGATCAAGCAGCTGAAAGACCCACGAAGAAGAAGTTGTTGATGAATGAAAGAGTCCCTAGTTAAGAGGGAGCTCTGACAGGTTCATGATCAAGAGGGAGTTTTGGATCACCCCTGATTACAAAGGAGTGACAATTGTGTTTTTCCATTTCATGGGTCATGCACTAGACCAGGACTAATAGTCGTAAGTCTAGATGAAGACCATGAATGGAAATGTATACACAAGATAAACACAACATTCGTGTCTTCACTTGGGAAAAAAAAATGGGAGGATTACGTAACCATCTGGCATCCGATACTCTTTGAGGATCTGTAGGACATCCAAGACAAGAGTAGGCAAGAGGACCGATATTCTTTGAGGGCTGGGAACCCAAGATAAGAATAGTCCTAGTAGGTCATACTCAGAGAACACCCGGGTGGGTATGTACCTTGAGAGACAATGATGAAGGTGTTTATAAATCATTGGTCTCGCCAGCATTGTAGTTGATGATCTCATGAAGAGATAAAGTTGTTAGTCAAGGCCTTGCACTATGACAATAATGATTGATATGATGCTATAACAGAGGGATTGCAAATCCGGTTTCTCTTATGTGAATTCTTCAGAAATTGATAATAGCCAAACACCTTGTAATGTTGTATGAATACCTCCCTAGTTAAGAGGGAGTGTTGAAGGAAATATAACAAGGTTCCGTCTTCATAAATGTACTTTTGATATTTGTACTTATTCAAGAAAAGAAATATTATTTTTATAATATATGTCAACGAGTTTCTTGCTCATTGAAATAGGTCTAGCACTAGTTAAAGTGCCATAGGTAAGTCAAATACAAAAGAAAAAGGTTGAAGACCTTAAAGGTCACGTTACACCATGTATGATTATGTATTAAAGTCAAGAGAATACCTCCAAGCAAAGTCAAGTCTCCTCCTATGCAAAGGCACCATTAAAGAAGCTCCTTCAAGCATGCAAAACCACCATAGAAACCATCTGAAGTCTGCACAACAAGTCAGCCTACAAACAGTTAACATGTCAGCCTTCTAGTCGGCCTAAAAGGAGGGACACTCCTCTATATATAGAGGTTGTCCACTCCAATATAACGCACCAAGATAGCTCTGAAATCACCGATGGAGAGGAGGCAAGAAAAGAATGAAGAAGGACAAACAAAAGGGGTTCCAAGGGCAGCGAAGGAGAATGGTACATAACCGAAGTCGAGAGGACTGTTTTCTAGGGTAGAAAATAGTCACACATGCGAAGAAGGAGAGGGTCTCTCTGCTGTTATAGTAGCCCTCTACCACAGTCACATAAACCTCATCATTTGCGCTAAGAGCATAGACCTAAAGTACCTCCCACTCAAGCGAAGAAGTAAGGAAGAAGAGCAAAGGTAATAAGGTTGTTCTAAAGCCTATTACAGTCACACATGCAAAGGAAAAGGAGGTTGTCTCTGCTGTTATAACAGCCCTCCTATTACAGTCATTCAAGTTGATTGGTTGGTGAAGAGAAGGAAGGGATCATCTCAAGAAAAGGACTTATCAAAAGGTGTCTCTTCTAGAGCAAGTGTAACAAGATTTATCAACAATTGAAAAAGAACAAAGTGCTGGAAGAAGAAGGTTGAAGTGTCAGAAGGAGGAAGTGCCAAGGAAACAAAGTGTCGGAAGGACATGACTTGTGCTTGGAGGATATTCAAGCCAGGGGTCTAGGGTTTGGCATTGATCAATAAGAAGCTTCAATAAGAGAAACTTACTAAAGGGTTTTCCTCTCAAGAGCAAAGAGGTTTTGGCCCTGGCAAAGAGCCAACATCTTGTGATCTTGTTCTTATGTTTTGGTAGCAATTTGATGAAGTTCACACACATGCATTAATAAGAAGAAGAAGATTAAGCTAAGTAAAAAGACTCCACAAATTGTTATCAAGTAACGAAGAATCACACTACACTCATTTGCCCTAGATTGTTCAACACAACCCTCCCCCTCCCCCTTAGGTGGAGCTACCAAAAGCTTGACCCCTGAATCCTTAGTTGCAACAGGTGTTATTATGTGATTTTGATCTCTGAAGAAGTCTAGAAAGGTCCAACTTCCTCAACAATTACAATTTCTCAGCTGAATCTCAACTGATTAGTGTTTACATCAACCAATTTGCAAATTTTATGACTGTCGCTATAGTCTAAGATAATAGTTTCTTGCTCTTTAGGTCTAACTTGGTTCTCTCCTCCTCTAGAATCCAAGCATAAGCAGTAAACCAAAGACCTTATGATCACATACATTGGGCTTCCCCCCAAAATATACTTCTTTTGGAGTCTCTTGCTTCATCACCATTGTCGAAAATTTGTTTGGCAGTTATACTATTACAAACACTACCTCAGGCCAAAAGATATTTGGAACACACCTACTTTGCATCATACAGCTGACCATCTATATGATTGTGTGGCTCGTCCTTTTGACCACTCCATTTTGTTGTGGAGTGTAAGGTGTAGTTCACTGTGTTTTGAACCCATGTTAATCACAAAAGTTATTGAATTCTTTGGAAGACAATTCCCCACCATTATCAGACCTAAGAGTGGTAATGTCACAATGTTGGGTTAATCTTGACTCGACCATCGATGGGTTTACCATTTGTGGCTTACAAGCCCATGGTAATGGGTAACCCATGGTATTTTTCCGTAGTCTTAGCATGTGATGAAGTTTATTTAAAGTCTATTTAAAGGCTTGAAGAACTCCATTGTAAAATGTCACAAACAATTCCTTGCATAACTAGGCCAGATTGATCAAGGTGAATGAAAATATATCTTTGAAAGTTGGTTTTCCTGGTAAAGAGTTTCTAGGGGAAAAATATCTTGTGCATTTTGTGATTCTTGGTGTTACTATTATCCCTATGGATTTTACATTTGGTATCCAAGCAAAGAAAACCTAGACTCTCTACCTAGAGTGGTTTGATGATGGAAGCCATGGAGAGTGCAGATGATATGCAAGTAATGAAGCAGGTGGATTCTTTGAACATCACATGCTCAAGCATGTAATTTCCATTCATTTTGGAGTTGTAAGTCAATCACATGCTAATACCATAGGTTACCCAATACCATGGACCTGTGGGACACAAATTGTAAAACCATCAATGAATGAGTCAAGATTAACCCAACACTCTCGATTTGGGTTAACTACCTGCTCCTATCAAAGCTTATTAATCTAGTTTCCAAGAATATAACATGTCCCCCATCACCTAGGTCTACATTTAGACTTTACCATGATGATTTATCATACTTTAAATAGAAAGTAATTAACACCTTCCAAACGCAAGGCTTTATGAAACCTTCGATTTAAATATGAACCTATGAACTTCTTCGTGAGTTTCATGTTGATTACATCAATTGTGTTAGAAAATGTAACTAGGTTCAGTCTTCATAATTGTATTTGTACTTGTATCAATGTATATTCCATGTAAAAGCAAACGAAAGAAAAAAATAAATTATTATTATAATTATTTTTCTAGACAAACATGTTCTTCATGCTTTTAGGGTTTATTCAAAAATTTTGTCATGAGTCAAAGTCCCATTTGAACAATTTGTAACAAAGAAAAAAATATTATTTTTGAGTCTAGAGTAGTCTTTTTGACCCCCAAGACCAAGTCGGCCCTGCCAAGTAGAAGTCGGCCTAAAGGAGGGATAATTCAACCTCATGAAATACTATAAAAGGAAGAGATTTCGTCCTCATTTGGACACACTTCACTCACAAGTTTGATCTCCCAGCAAGAGAAGAAGCAAAAGAGGTGTGAAGGTCGAGGAAGAGAAACAAAGCCAAGCAAAGAAGGAAAATCTTGAATTTTTAACTACTTTAGCTCACACGTGCAAGATTTTGGGGTAATTCTACGAACTACAGGTACGAAAATTGAGGGGGGAAATTTCAGATCTAAATTGAAGGGCCGAAAATTTTTGAGTTGCAGTGCCTAAGTTTTGAACTAGGCAAGTTTGGCTAGAGTTGTTGGCTATCTTGTTGGAAGGCACTCTTGAAGCAGTCATCTATTCTCTCTCCCTTCAATGGCAAACTACATGATCAAAGGTCTCAAGACTCTTAGGAGTCTCTTTGTCACTATCAAAGGTTGCATCATGAAATTCATCTCCAAGCTATCAAGAAGGGTCATGGATGGAAGTTTCTTTCTGCACTCAGGTACTTTTGAAGGTGATAGTGTTTGGGTAATCGATACTGGAGCCTCCAAACATATGATAAGGGAATGTGGACAACATCAAACTATAACAAAATGAATCTATTTTCATTCAGTTGAACTTGGAGACAAGAAGAGCTACTCAGTTAAAGGGATTGGATCTACTTCTTTGGAGCTGGACACTGGTGGTAGCATTCATCTCAACAATATAATTCATGTTCCAGATTTGAAGAAAAACTTGCTTTCTATTTATTGTCTAGACGATAGACGTGATAGGATTTCTTTTGTTGATGGCAAAGTCATTGTATCGGGTAAGGGATCTAGTATTGAAGATGTTAAGACAATTGGGACTTGTGAGGGGAGGTTGTACATGCTTCTAACACCTCTTCCTCAAGCTCTAGTGCATTTAGAGATAAACCCTTGTGAACTATGGCACAAAAGGTATGCTCACCTTCACTATAAGATATTGCCATCATTGAATCATATGGTTACTGGCATCCCTGCGCTAAAAGAATAGCATGGAGGAATCTACAAGGGATGTGCTCTTGGCAAGAACATAAAGAAACCCTTTGCATGCATTGATACTAGATCCAATGAAATTTTGGATCTCATACATTCTGATGTTTGTGGCCCAATGGTAGAAAAGTCTCTTGGAGGTCATCAGTATTATGTGACATTCATTGATGATTACTCTAGAAAAACATGGATATATCTTCTCAAGTCTAAGGATGAAGTGTTTGAGAAATTTCAAGAGTTCAACAGGAAAGTGGAAAATCTGATAGAAAGGAAGATAAAAATCCTAAGCTCTGATAATGGTGGAGAATATACTTCCAAAGAACTCGTGGCTTTTTGTAAGGAAGCAGGAACCAAAATGGAGTTAATAGTTCCCTAAAATCCTCAACAAAATGTTGTGGCTGAAAGAAAGAACCAATCAATCAAAGAAAGTATTAAATCCATGCTTCATGACCAACACTTACTTAAGTTCTTATGGGGAGAAGCAACAATAACAGCGACATATATACAAAATATTAGTCCTCACAAAATTCTCAATGACATGACTCCAGAAGAAGCATTTACAGGAAAGAAGCCAAATGTTGACCATCTTCGAAGGATTTCCTATATACATACACATTCCCAAAGACAAAAGGAAGAAATTGGACCCTCGAGGTATGAGAGTCATCTTTGTTGGTTATAGTACATCATCCAAAGCTTACAGAGTCTACATCAAGGAAGAGCGATGAATTGAAGTAGTGATGTTACCTTTGATGAAAGTATTGCATATAAGAAATCAAGACATTCCTATTAATTTTGATGAGGAAGAAGTAACAATCTTTGAAGAAATCTTGGATCATGACAATAATCAAGAACCTACATCCAATCATGAAGATGTTGAAGGACCAAGTGAACCAATAGAGCAAATCATCATTCCAGACACTCGTAAGAGGCTAGCTTGGTTAAGAACAATTGTACAAAGGACATGCAACAGCAAAAGGAACTTCCAGAGAACAAGAAACCTAAACGATACTTAGGATATGCAGCTTACATTACAAACCTTATTGAAGCAAAACCTTCTACTTATGAGAAAGCAAATGAACAACGATGTCTGGGAAATTCTTCCTAGACCTAGTGACAAATTTGTTGTCACATTCAAATGAATATACAAGATTAAACATGCAGTTGATGGAAGCATTGACAAATACAAAGTAAGGTTTGTGGCAAGAGGCTTCTCTCAAAAGGCAGGAATCGATTATGAAGAAACATTTGCTCTTGCAGCTAGATATACAACCATATGATCATTAATCTCTCTAGTTGCCACGATGAGATGGAACATTCATCAAATGGATGTTAAAATAGCTTTTCTAAATGGAACAATTGATGAAGTTTATATTGAGAAGCCCCAGGGTGAAGTCCATAATAGGGAGACACGTGTCTGCAGATTGAAGAAATCTCTATATAGCTTGAAGCAAGCCCCTAGAGCTTGGTACACAAGAATAGATACATATCTTCTAAGACTTAGTTTTGTTAAGAGTTTTGTTAAGATTTTTGTAGATCCAAGCATCTACATCAAAGTGGTCAAGAATGAGCAGGTGATTATACTATTATATGTGGATGACTTACTTGTTACAAGTGTAGAGCATTGTATTTGAGAATGCAAGAAGCAGTTAGCAGCAGAATTTGACATGAAGGATCTTGGGCTTATGCACTACTACTTGGGATTAGAATTCTGGCAAAAACCTGGTGAGATCTATCTTGGTCTAGGGAAATATGTGATCAAGATATTGCAAAAGTTTGGCATGATGGACAATGAACCTATGACAACTCCTATGATCATAAATTTGAAACATATGAGTTTAGAATCAAGCCCTCTTGATCCTACATGCTACCAACAATTGATTGGCTTCTTGATGTATCACACAACCTAATATATGCTTTACAGTAAATGTTCTTAGTCAATTTCAGATGGAGCCAAGACATGATCATTAGATAGTAGCTAAACATATTTTGAGGTGTCTTTGTGGAACAATACATCACTACCTGAGATATTTGGTAAGGAAATTCAGCTAGTGGGCTATACAGATTCTTATTGGGGTGGTAGTGAGATAGATGGAAGCAACACTATTGATGGATGTTTTAGCTTGGGATCCTCTATGATCTCATGGATGAGCCAGAAGCAAGACTCAATTTTATTAAGTAGTGCTAAACTAGAGAACATTGCAACTTGTGAAGCTAGAAGAGAAGTTGTTTGGCTGAGAAAGTTGTTATCAAATTTGTTTGAAGGACCATCGGACCCTACCATCATATGTTGTGATACCCAGAGCAGTATAAGATTGACTGAGGACCCAATATTTCATGTGAGGACAAAGAATATTAATTATAAGTATCATTACATTCGTCTTTTGGTGCAGGATGGGGTTGTGAAGCTACACTACATCTCCATTAACAAACAAGTAGTTGATATTTTGAGGAAGTCTCTTTCGAATAAGAAGCTTGAATACTTGAGAAACAAGCTTGGACTAGTTCATATTTCCTCCCTGATTGAGAGGGAGTGACATGGGACACCATATTCTCCATATGTGTCATGCACTAGGTCAGGACTAACTGTAATATGTCTAGTGTATCACATTGGAGGGAGAATGGAGGATTGATAAGCATCTGGGATTAGTACTCTTTGAGGATTGGGAATCCAAGGTAGGAAGTAGTCTCGTGGACTGATACTCTTTGAGGATGTGGTAGGGCATCCAAGATAAGAGTAGTTGAAGAGGACTAATATTCTTTGAGGATTGGGAATCCAAGATAAGAATAGTCCTGGGTGGACATACCTAGTGAACATTCAAATGGGGTATGTGCCTTGAGAGGCTATGATGGTGTCTATATGTATGCCTCCCAACATTGTGCTCTAATTTAGTGGAGAGTTAGGGCTTGTCAATCAAGGCCTTGCTATTCTTGAGATTGACAGTGCTAGTTATGATATTGATTTTTATGAAATGACTTATCAATTTGACTCTTCTTATGAGAATTTGAGAATTCATGTAGCTTATTGTGGAATTATGAATACCCCCCAATTAAGAGGGAGCATTAGAAAATGTAACTAGGTTCAGTCTTCATAGTTGTATTTGTACTTGTATCAATGTATATTTTATGAAAGAACAAAAGAAAGAAAAATGAAAAATTATTATTATTATTCTAGATAGGCATGTTCTTCATGCTTCTAGGGTTTACTTAAGTCCAAAATAAATTTTCTCATGAGTCAAAGTCCCATTTAGACAATTTGTAACAAAGAAAAATTATTATTTTTGAGTCTAGAAAAGTCTTTTTGACCCCCCACAACCAAGTCGGCCCTGCCAAGGAGAAGCCATCCTAGAGAAGGGCTAATTCGACCTCATGAAAGACTATAAAAGAAAGAGATTTTGTCCTCATTTGGACACACTTTACTCACAAGTTCAATCTCCCTGCAAGAGAAGAAGAAAAGAGGTACGAAGGCCAAGGAAGAGAAAGAAAGCCAAGCGAAGAAGGAAAATCTTGAACTTTTTACTATTTTTGCTCACATGTGTGAGACTTTGGGACAACTGAACAAATTGCAGGGCCAAAAATTGTAGGGCCTGTTACCCACCATTTGGTGGGTAATATCCCTGGGAGAAAATTTTCTCTGTGGCGGTCCTCAGCCGGCAGCCAGCAGCCCCTTACAGCCACCAAATAGCCCATTATGCCATTTCTCCGCCCCCTGAGCCAGCCATGTGCTTCCTCACCCATCTGTCATGGTCGTATGTTTGAAGGTGGGCCTCCCAAACCTAAAGGTATGCCTTTTCATTTGGTAATTGAGTATTTTAGTTTACTTATCATGGGAACTCTAAGGCATGGACTAATGGGGGGATTTGGCAAAAAGAGTGGACTAGGTTTGTACTCTTGTCCCCTAGGTCTCTTTTGGGATGTTAACCTTAAAACCCTAGTCTCATGGGATCTCTTTTACTGACCTTTAGGTTTTAGGGATTGTACTACATAGAAAACTCCAATTTTGGTTGTGTGGTCCCGCTTCCCAATCCATATATATCACTCCCCTTCCACTCATTACAACCCCATTCATCTATCCTCCCGCCTGGGTCCACATTTCGTCGTTGTGTCCACATAGGGTGAGCCTTCCCCTCACCTTTGCCCACACCTTGGGTCGGGCCTAGAACGATGCCCAGAGGTTGATGCAGCTAAAATGAAAGGAAAAAGAATAATTGGCCACATTCAACAGGAAATTGTACCACAAAATGAAAAATATGGTCGGGACAAACACATTTAGCACATGGGCAAAAGCCATTACATGAGCTCTACCCCCTTCCATCACCATCACCCTAGTTCCTATAGGCCCTAGATGAGCTTCCTTTATCATTCAGGAACCCATGATTTTCCCAACCCCTAGTGGGCAATGAATCACCCCACCTTAAATGGGGGTATCCATTGCTATACTTTGCACATCATGCCCTCATTCCTTTCATCCCCGTGCAGTTAACCAAAGGAAACCATAAAAGGCAAAAGGCATATGAAGAAGGGTGGAAAAATCAAAGTCAGGGTAACTCATGTACAACGATTGCTCCCTCCTACACATCATTTAACCAAGTGTGGGCTTCCCATTTATTAGCTACCCTTGTACCATGGCATGTGACCTAGGTTGTCCCATTTCATCCCCTACTTCATTCCATCATTTTATCACATGCCACCACAATTTGAAGGATGTACCATGAACATACCACCCCCTTTAGAAACTGAAACCACCTAATAGGGTGCTTGGTTAACCCCCCTTAGAGCTTGGGGACATTAGCACATGCCAAAGCCCACTATGGAAGAGCATGCGATTATGAAGTGCCCATTTGTTTTCCATGGTTTGTAAACTCTTTTACTTGATTTCTTTAATGACTTGTTATGCTGAAAGGCACAGGGACACATTGGATCTTATGCAGGATTGCAGATGGTGTCCATTTTGGGTTTTGTCTCCCTATAAGGGGTCCTAACCCTCGAGAGGGCGACATTGGCACATGTAGGGTGTGTGTAGAGAGCCATGGGCCTCCACAGCAACAAACAACACTCCATGGATCCCCAAAATCGTTCAAAGATTGCTCGTGGTTCACCTTTTAGACAAGGAAGATGCACCCAATTCACCATGCCCAGCCGGCCGCATAGTTACATCATGCACTTGGCAGATGACCTAGGACCTGTATGATGATGTGGTATCACTTATACCATCATATGAGCCCTTGCAAATGGTCTACATGCATATTCAATCCATTTGGAGACCATGAGGACACTTGTTTATTACTTGGAGCACCACAGGTTTATTACTTGGAGAACAAGGGGCCAACCCCTTGTCCACTGCTTTTGGGAGTCCTATTTCACATTATGGCACCTATAGACTTCCTTGGGCCTCCTCTAAGGGCCAACGGCACATGTTATTGATCATTTGACTCTCTTGAAAGGCTTTACTCTTTTATTATTAAGCTTGTTTCGTGGGCTTGTGACCAAGATGTTGTTATTATGCACATTATTTATTTTAGGGGCTACATTGGGCCAAAATTAGCTAAATCGAATTCATTAGGCAAGGTATAAATACATGATGAGTTGATTCATTCATTCATCATCACTTGGATTGGATCATATCTTCTTGTGAGATTTTCGCTATCTTTTGAGGATGAGACTTTTTGGATGAATGGATGAATTTCGATGTTTGGTTATTTTTCTTTGCCTTGGAGCTTCTATGATTGGCATATCTTGGTGACTAGATATATTCTTCTTACATGTAAGTACTATGTTGATACTATTTTAATTTTTTATGTCGTTGCATTGATGATATTGGGATTTTCGCTATTCTAGGGTTAATTCGTTGCTTTTCATGGAACGAAATTGTGGAAATTGAATCTCTAAATAGTGTTGTATCATGATTGGGCCATGTTTGAATGAATGAATGTTCATAGAGACATCCTTGTCTTGATAAGTCACCAAATATTGTTGAACGAAGTATAAATGACCTTGAAGCTACTTCCATTAAGCCCTAATGCCCAACGAAGTTGTCTTTTGGCCTCCTTGACAAGTGGAAATCAATCCAAACCCTAAATCTTCCACGAATCCATCTCTCCCAAAGGATTAGGAACTGGTCCTCCATAGGTGATCACCTTAAAGCATATTTTTCTCACCTTCTCCCTTTCTTTCTAGGCCTAGCCTACATAGGTCACCTCGGGCATTGATTATCTCACAATCTAGCCGTCCAAACACTTCGCGTTTTGGTCCACAACTATGCTGGAGTTTGCTCTAGAGGCCCTCCAAATTTGAAGCAAATCCAACAGTGGGATGTCGAGATATTACAATCCCTAGCTCGAGGACCGTTTCTTGCCCTAGGTTTGCCTTGGCTAGTGACCTCATTGAGATTATTTCAACAAATTCAAAGAAAATTTCTCCTTTTATCCCTTTCTCCCCCTCAATTAGGTCAAGCACACACTTGGTTGATTAATTCCATCCCTTTGACCTAATTCTGTGTCCACTTGGTTTTTGAAGATAATTCCAAAAAGACCACCTGGAATCCAATTTTCCACGAGGATTCTAGGGACTAGGAATCTCCTTGACAAGTCATATACTCAAACCCTAACACTTGAAATTTTCCTAAGCCCTTCCTAGACAGTCATTCATCTTTCTTTCCGAGCAAGCAAGCCACATATTTGAGGCTCTCTTGTGAATAGGCTTCTAGGATCAACTTTTATCCTATCATTGATCCATTCATCTTTGTGATCCTTATTATACGAGGTCTCCTCCCATAGGTGAAAGTTCGTAAATGTGAAAATTCCCTGCAATAATTGATTTATTTCTCCTACTTATTTATGATAAGTTATTTACCAATACCAAAATAAATTCAGTTGCAAACTTCACAAACTAGAACTGAAAATTAAACGGCAAGAGAAACATTAGCATATGAACAATCACATTAACACACTTGGTTTTGGACAATCTTCCCCAGAAAAACCCAATGTGGGAAAACCAGTGCAGCAGATATGAGGATTCTTATTATTGGCAGTAAATATCTTAACACAAGGTAGGATGCTCATCCAGCAATCCTTTACAGAGAAAATACTAGCTGAAAATCTGAGTGAGTTTTACCTCACTTCACCCGGCAAAATTCCGATTTGTCCGACACATGACTGGCTAACCCCGGTTATTTCTGCGATAGCCCTGCATTAGCCTTTCAGGCTCTGCATCAGCCCTGCGTCACCTTCTCTGCCCTCTGCGTGATCTCTCCCGATTGTTCCAACAGTTCTAGCAATTCCCAACAGTTCTGACTATTCCAACAGTTTTGGATTTTGTGTGACAAACAACTTTTCTACTCTGTGTTGGCCCGTCTGGCTCTGCGTCAAGACTTGGGCCCAAACTGGCCCAGCATCAGCTCTCCCAGCTACTGCATTGTCTCTCTGCAAGCTCTCTCCACTTCTCTGTTCTGTATTTTCTGGAAAGTCCTTCTCTCAGATTCCCTCTACCCCTCAGTTGCAAGATCTCCCCAATCGATTTTCCTCCTGAGAACTTATCACCTTAGAAAAATAATTTCCTCAATCTCTCTATGTGTTTTCAAATGAACCCCAAGCCTCCATTTCATACTTTTCCTGTTGACTCTTCAACGGCCGAGATTAAGTCTCTAATCAACAGCTAGTATTAAAACAGCACTTGATCCACATTCAAGATCATTCTCACCCATATTTTGATTAATATCCATTAATATTTTAATTTCCCTAAGTTTAGACTTAGGACATAGGAACTCCATTAAAGATATTAATTATTTTAATAAAATACAATCTGTGTGGAATTTCACCAAACAATTTCTGAGTTCTTTAGAACTCAGGTGCCTTAGCCTCTCCACTAATTTTCAAGGCTAGAGCACTTCCAATGCTACCAAAAACTAACACTCCCTCTTAGCGAGGAAAGTGCTCTAGCAACAATGTCCACCTTCATGTTGCTATGTTTCTGAAGCATCTCCTTTTTGCACTATCGCTGCCACCAACACTATGCTACTGTTGCTACTGTACTGCTACCCATGACACTGCCACTGCCACTGCTACATATGTACTACAGCTCCATCTCAAACACTGCATCATTCTATTGAAAGGGATTTTCCAACATACCCATCTAGTCCCGAAATTGAACAAACTTGGCTCTTCCTAGAGCCTAGGTGAGTATGTCTGCCACCCGATTTCTTGTGAGATTGTACTCCAACTGTACCACTCCATGCTGAACACAGTCTCTGATAAAGTGACACTGAATATCGATGTGTTTGGAGCGATCATGAAATACCAGATTTTCAGAGAGCTTGATACACCTTTGATTATCACAGAAAATCCTAGTCGCTTCCATCCTTCTCCTGAATAGATTTACAAGCAGTTTCTTGAGCCATATAGCTTCACATGTTGCTTTGCTAGCTGCCATATACTCAGCTTCAACAGAGCTCAGAGCTACAGACTTCTGCTTCTTACTACACCAGGAGGTCATCCCAGATCCAATAACAAAGCAATACCCAATGGTACTTTTCCTGTCTACTGAACTTCCTACCCAATCTGCATCAGTGAATCCACTCAATTCGATATCATTGCCCTTGGTGTACCTCAATCCAAAATTTACTATTCCGAACACATACCTGAGAATGTGCTTTGCTGCTGCCCAGTGCACCCTTTTTGGTTCCACCATGAACTGACTAAGGGTGTTGACAGCATAACACAAGTCTGGCCTGTGTTGACCAAATACATAAGTGACCCAATGAGTTGTCTGTATAAGGTGGGGTCCACTTCCTTGTCTCCTGAAGCATCTATTTTCTTCCAATTGGTAATCATAGGCATAGCCACAGGTCGACAATCCTGCATTCTGAATCTTTTCAAAATTTCTGATGCATATCTTCCTTGGCCAAGGAAGATATCACCATCCTGCTGCCAAACTTTCAATCCCAGAAAATAGTGCATTAGCCCCAAATCCTTCATATCAAACTCAATTTCCAGGTTCTTCTTACAATCCTCTATGAGTCTGGATGATCCTATAAAAAATAGATCATCCACATACAACGGCTCACCTTCTACCAGCAGATAATAAAGATTGGGATAGACATCGCTCTTGATGAATCCCAACAGCTGTAAGTAGCTATCAATTCGACCATACCAAGCTCTGGGTGCTTGTTTTAGACCGTACAAGGCTTTCTTCAACCTGCACACATGACTTCTCTTTTCATGTGTTTCGAAACCTTTTGGTTATTCGACATATACCTCTTCTTCTATTACCCCATTCAAGAACGTTATCTTGACATCCATTTGGCGAATCACCCATCCCATCTATGTTGTAAGGGATATAATGGATTTGATAGAGGTATATCGAGCTACTGGGGCAAAGGTTTCTTCATAGTCTATTCTGTCCTTTTACGCATATCCTTTTGCGACAAACCTAGCCTTGTACTTATCTACGTTGGCATCTACAACATACTTGATCTTGTAGATCCATCTCGAACCTACAACTGATTTGTTCTCTGGTCTTGGTACAATTTCCCAGACATTATTTGTCATGATAGAACTGTACTCTTTTACCATGGCATCCACCATACTTGGTGTTGTACGGCTTCTTGAAAACTAGACGGTTCTTCAACCTGAGCTACCAATGCTTGGTACCTGTCAGGTTGTCTACGCTGCCTTTTCTCGGCTCTAGGAGCTCCAACGAATTCCTCTACGTCCCTCACTGAGTTTATCATACTTCTCAGCTAGTTCTTCCACTAGTGGTGGGAGGTTCCATCTATTCCTCTTCCTGTACTTGATATGGCACTCCTGAGGAGATGCTAGTACTGGTTAACGTGATTGAACCAGATGCTTGTCTTCCTGCCAAATCTGATCCCTATTGTTGGAATAGAGGAGCATCCTCATCCTGTTCTTCAAATGGCATCTCACAAGGTTTCCTTAAGGCTCTATCTTCCATGAACTTTGCATCCCACCTTACTACAATCTTTCTGCTGCTTGGAATGTAGATTCGATACGCCTTTGAAGTCTCGTTGTAACCTACTAGATACCCAACTTCGGTAGTCTCCTCTAACTTGCTCCGCTTCTCTTCTGGAATATGGCAATAAGCTACACTTCTGAATATCCTGAGGTGACTTACCTCTAGCTTCTTTCCCGTGAAAACTCCCCTCTAGTGTCTTCTTTCCTAAAACCCTGTGAGGAGTCATGTTCTGAATGTGTACAATCGTGTTGCATGCTTCTGCCCGTAAAAACTTGGGTAGATTCTGATCATAGAACATCACCTTTGTTGCTCCAACAATAGTTTTGTTCTTCCTTTCTGCGACTCCATTTTGTTCTGGATTATAGGGTGTTGTCCATTCTCTTCGGATCCCTTCTCTTGCACAAAAATCAGTGAAGTTCTTATCTGTGTATTCTCCACCATTGTCTGAGTGCAATATCTTGATCTTCCTTCCTGTCAAGTTTTACACTAGAGCCTTAAACTCTTTAAACCGATCAAAGACCCCATCCTTGGTTCTCAAAAAATAGATCTGAGTTTTCCCGGAATGGTCATCTATGAAGGTGACAAAATACTCAGCACCACTGATGGCCCTTCTAGACATCGGACCGCAAATGTCTGAGTGTATTAACCCCAATACACTCTTAGCTCTATTGTTGCTTTTGGAATATGTTGCTTTGGCGTACTTACCTAGCACGCCGCCTCTGCATGTATCATCATGCTTGGTAGTAAGCACTGCAACCCCCGTAACAGTTTCCTTGAGCATCCGTAATGCCCCATGATGTAAGTGTCCCATCCTCCTATGCCACAACTCATTTAATTCTTTTTCTCCATCAACATTACTACTTATCAGTGCCATAGGAGACTCAAGTTGCAACTTGTATAATTTGTTGCTTCGAGTTCCAATCTGAGCCCTCTTTTCCCACCTTGGATGCTTGACATATACTCTATTACCAATGAGGTATACATCATATCCCTTATCGTGTAATTGAGAGATAGAAATCAAATTCATTCCCATACCTAGCACATGAGGTACATTTGTGGCCCGAAGACTATCTCATGCTGTTGTCTGGAATATAACAGTTCCTTTTCCTACTGGGGTGCACTTTGTCTTGTTACCCATTGTGATTTGAAAGTTCATTTGTTCCTCCTGATAGCTCGAGAAATATTCTCGTTCTCTAGTCATATGAGCTGAAGCCCCGCTATCAATGTACCAATCCTTGGCTGATGCAGAACTTGATAGGCAAGCAAACTCCTCTTCCAGCCTGGAAGCTAATTCAGAAATATTATGATCCCCGTTGTTCTCCATGCCCTTTTTCTTTGCTTTCATCTTGCCTGATTTTTGCTCTAATACCATGTGAAAATTTGTCACAATAATTGATTTATTTCTCCTACTTATTTATGATAAGTTATTTACCAATACTTCAGTAAAATACCAAAATAAATTCAGTTGCAGACTTCACAAACTAGAAATGAAAATTAAACGGCAAGAGAAACATCAGCATATGAACAATCACATTGACACACTTATTTTTGGACAATCGTCCCCGGAAAAACCCAATGTGGGAAAACTGGTGCAGCAGATCTAAGGATTCTTATTATTGGCAGTAAATATCTTAATACAATTTAGGATGCTCATCTAGCAATCCTTTACAGAGAAAATACTGGTGTAAAATCTGAGTAAGTTTTACCTCACTTTACCCAGCAAAATTTCAGCTGATCTGGCATAGGACTGGCTAACCCCAACTATTTTTGTGTTGGCCCTGCGTAGGCCTTGTGTCAGCTTCTCTGCCCTCTGCATCAACTCTCTCGGTTGTTCCAACAGTTCTCGACAATTCCAGTTGTTCCGATAGTTCTGGATTATGCGTGACAGACAGCTTTTTTGCTCTACGCTGGCCCTTCTGGCTCTACATCAGGATTGCGTGGACCCGGACTAGCCCAGCGTCAACTCTTTCGGCTACTATGCTACCTCTCCGCAAGCTCTCTCTACCTCTTTGTTCTGTATTTTCCGGAAAGTCCTTCTCACGGATTCTCTCTACCCCTTAGCTGCAAGATCTCCCCAATCGATTTTACTACTAAGAACTTCTCACCTCAGAAAATCAATTTCCTCAATCTCTCTGTGTGTTTTCAAATGAACCCCAAGCCTCCATTTTATACTTTTCCTGTTGAGTCTTCAACGGCCAAGATTAAGTCTCTAATCAACGGCTAAGATTAAAACATGACTTGATTCACCTTCTAGATCATTCTCACCAGTATTTTGATTAATACCCATCAATATTTTAATTTCCCTAAATTTAGACTTAGGAACTCCATTAAAAATATTAATTATTTTAATAAAATACAATCCAGGTGGAATTTCGCCAAACAGTTTCTACGTTCTTTATAACTCATGTGCCTTAGCACTTTTGATGCTACCAAAAACTAACAGTAAAGAGCAGGGAGCCTTAGCTGAGGTGACAGTGGGCTATCGCTCCATTGTTGCCCTTGACCTAGTAGTTTCCCTATAGGACCCCTGTTAGTTTGAGCGGTAACATTTTGGCGTCGTTGTCAGAGACATGAGACGTGTGTTTAAGTTCCCCATACGACATATTGGCATATCATTATTGGTGACTCCATTGGAAGAGCGAAGCCTAGTTCTTCATTGAACTTCAAAGTTAATGCTTGTAGGGTGAAGCAAGCATCTATTAAGGCATCTACATTCACCCTGGTGACTCCATTTTTAATCCTAATATGTAAAAATCATAAGAAATGGACTATCTCAAGTAGCATGGTTTCCCTCCTCCCTATAATGACCTTGGTACTGAAGAAGTTCTAGAGCGCCTAGAAATCAAGGCATTAATCAATGAATGAATTGAATTGATTTACAATGAGCAATAAAGCTCAATATATAATACAAGAGTATTTATTTTAACAAGAAGTTTCTACTAAGGAATAGAAACAGCAAGTTTCTAATAAGAAACTGCTAATAAGATCACAGACGATCTTATCTCACATAAATGAGCATTAAAATACTAAAATAGCATTATTCTAATACCCCCCCCGTTAATGCTCAATCTACTTACAACACCTATAGACCCTCTCAATTTTACAAACTTGCCAGGACCAAGGGGCTTGGTGAAGATGTCCGCTGGCTGCTCTATGGTGGGAACATACAACAATTGAATCGATCCGTGTTCAACAAGCTATCGAATGTAGTGATAATGGGTTTCCACATGCTTTGCTCATTCATGGAAGACTAGATTCTTGGCGAGTTTGAGCATTCCCTGATTATCACAGAACAAGGGAGTAGGACCAACCTGGGAAACATGCATATCTGCAAGCATACGTCGAAGCCAAACTGCCTCACAAGATGCCTTAATTGCTCCCTGATACTCTGCTTCTGTCGAGGAGAGAGCCACTGCCTGCTGCTTCTTACTAGTCCATGTGACAGCACCGAAGTCTAGACTAAACACATAACCAGCTGTAGATTTATGATCATCAACCGATCATACCCAGTCGGAATTTGTGTAACCACTGAGTGTAGGATCTGAACTCCGAGTGTACAGAAGTCCATAATCAAGAGTGCCACTCACATAACGCAGCACAAGCTTCGCTGCTATCCAATGATCAACCTTAGGGGCTGTCATGAAGCATGAAATGTAGCTCACTGCAAAACTGATATCAAGTCTAGTGGCAGTAAGGTAGATGAGGCTGCCCACTAATTGCCTGAATAAAGATTCATCCACAAGTGGTGAGGATGACTGAGCTGAAAGTTTGAGCCCTAGTTCCATAGGAGGCGTGGCAGGTTTGCAATCCTGCATTCTGAACCTGTCCACAAGAGATCTGGCATACTTGGACTAAGAGAGAATGTTAAAATTGGCAACCAAGGCAAAACTTCATGTGGGTCATCTTATTCATGGCTGATTATATTTTTATTAGATTCCTCTCGTCGAGAGGTGTAGGATTGATATAAAGATCATCCGATTCCGATAAGTATTCATGGAGATATGAATTTATTTTGATTATGGAATTATTATCAAGCCGACCTACAACTCATGTAGGCTTAGAAGCCCAACAGTCGCATCTATTCACACACCAACGTTGTGTATAAATATAGAAGGACTTTTCCTCATTTGGACTCACCTCTTCTCATCACATATCTCTCTCTCTCTACTGCGCAGAAATGAGTCTCTTCTCTACTGCACAGAAATGGGTCTCTCTCTCACACATGTGAAGCCGAACGCTGTTGACCCTGAAGCTACAACTGCAGATCCAAAGATTGACCTGCGTGGCCTAGAAGATCTCCTCATCTGAACTGCGTTGTAGGTTCATTTGAACCTCCTCTAAAAGTCGCAACTTTTGGTGGTGGAATGAAGTCAATCCGACGAACGGTTTGCAAGATATCAACTGCCCTAGTTTGAAGCTAGAAACTATTGAAACTGAAGCTGCAACTGCAGAAGTAAAGATTGACATGCGTGGCCTAGAAGATCTCCTCATCTGAAATTCACTGTAGGTTCATCTAAACCTCCTTTGGAAGCTGCAACTTTTGGTGGTGGAATGAAGTCAATCCGACTGTCGGTTTGTGAGATATCGTCTGCCCTAGTTTGATAATGAAGCCGCTAATGCTGATGCTACTGATCTAGGGTTTTCTACTGCTAATATGAATCAAATTTATTGTACTATTTCTCTCTGCTGAATTATTGAAGATAAAATAAGATTTGATCAAACGGTTTCCCCACACATTGTGGGGTTTGTCCCTAGCTAGCCGCCACATCTTGTGTCTCTTGTCTTGGCTTGTTTTCTGTCGATCGTTTAATGTTCTATCTGCACTTTACTTTATGTATATGTGATTACTCATCTGTGGAATATAATAAGAAAAAGAAGTAAGCTGTTATAAGCATAGAACATACCATAACTTAACATGGTATCAGAGCTGAGGTGAAGACAAAGCTTGAGCAAGAGCAAGAGCAATCATCGAAGAGAAGATTGGCACGGCTATCCTAAAAGAGCTATGGGGTCCTCAACACTCTTTCCTGCTGAAGACAAGCTCCATGAGAAAGCTGACTATCACGGATGGAAGATGTCTATCGATCTAACCCTTGAGAATCAAGGAGTGTTGGATCATGTGAGAGGCAATATTGTTGAGCCTCCATCAAATGCATCCATTGCTACCTGGAACAAATGGAAAAATGGACAAGTCGAAACAAAGAAGATCATCCAGGAATCTATCGACAAGCACTTGGTGGCCTACATCTCTGAACTGGACACCTCCAAGGAAATCTACGATAGACTGGATTACCATCCGAATAGTACGTGTTCAGGACTACTCTTCTGAACTATAATGTAATTCCTGGTTTCAAGGAATTAATAGCTAGATGCATTCAATAAGAAACAAGGGAAGAAGTGAAAGAAATGCCCATGCCTAAAGGTCCTCCTGCTCCCTTTTCTTCTCATGCTAAGAAAAGAAACAATTCCAGGACTAAATCAAAAGGAAAGGTTGGACCTAAGGGTGGAAGAAAAGGACGATGTTACATCTGCGATAAAGCAGGTCACTATGCAAGGAAGTGCCTTGATAGAAAGGACTCACACCGGGACGATGATCAAAATCCCTTTGATGGCAAATCAAAGGAATGACAAATTCAACAGCAAAGGTAAGAGGAGAGCTGGGGATCGAGGAAGAGGAAAACCATTCAAGAAGTCTAGAAAGTCCAAGATGTATTAAATGCACCTGACCTCAAAAAGAACCTAGTGTCCATCTCGGCAATGGAAGACAAAGGCTACAAGGTAACCTTCAGCGATGGCAAGGTATGTATATGGAAAAATTATGTTAAAGATGCCTTTACTCTTGGGTTTAGTGTTGATTCATTATATCAGGTCGATGGAAGTCTGCTAGGTGTCATGTCTTGTGACACAACTCTTCAGTCTGAACTTTGGCATCGAAGGTTTGCCCAACTTCATTACAAAGCTCTACCCGATGTAAGACATATGGTAACAGGGATGCCCAAATTCCAAGTAGAGAAAGGTGTATGTCCGGGATGTGCCGACGGAAAGCTCAAAAGGGGACCATTCCCCTCAAGTCAAAGCAAGACCTCCGATATATTACAGTTGGTTCACTCAGGCATATCTGAGGCTGGCATTAAGAGGGAGACTACTACACCACGTACTCCTGAGCAGAATGGTGTGGCGGGAAGGAAGAATCGCACGATTGTGGAAGCTGTCCGGGCCATGCTACATGATCAAAGACTTCCGAAGTTTCTATGGGATAAAATTACAAACACCGCCGTATATGCCCTCATCAAGCATTAGGTTCCAAGACTCCTGAAGAAAAGTTCACCGCAAGGTGAACAATCTTCCGACTTTGAAGAGCTCTCAAGAAGCCGACACCAGGGAACTGAAAGAAAAGGATGATGTAACAATGTCTGATGTGGAGGAACCCATGGATCTTATTTATCCACCTGAGCCTTCCTCTTTTACGAAGAGGCCTTCATGGCTTAGGGGGCTACTTGATGATGCTGAAGGACATGCTGCACTCTAGTCTCTGACAAACCTTTCATGAAAGTAAGAAACCTAATAGGTATCAGGGATACCTAACCATCATGAGCACGATCATACAAAATGAGTCTTCATCATTCTCAGGTGTCGTCAAGCATTAAGTATGGAAGGATGATATGACCATAGAGTATGACTCTATTATGGAGAATGATGTCTGGAAGTAGTTCCCAGACCTCGAACAAGACAGTTGTTACTTCCAAATGGCTTTACAAGATAAAGCATGCAACAGATGGAAGTACGGAAAAGTATAAGGATCGTTTTGTTGCTCGTGGTTTCTCCTAGAAGGAAGGTATAGACTGCGATGTGATATTTGCACCTATTGCCAGATATACGACCATCTGCTCGATCATAGCCATTACCACTTCACAAGGATGGAACCTACATCAGATGGATGTCAAGACCGCGTTCTTGCACGGTTCGATCAAAGAAGAGGTCTATGTGGAGCAACCAGAAGGATATGAAATTTATGATCGAAAGTCTCATGTATGTAGGTTGAAGAAGGCTCTTTATGGGCTGAAGCAAGCACCCCGAGCATGGTATGAGAGGATCGACATCTACTTGATGAAGTTGGGATTCAGTAGGAGTGAAGTCGATCCTAACCTTTACTTTAAGGTTGAACATGATAAACGTCTCGTACTGGTGTTATATGTGGATGACCTCTTTCTAACAGGTGCACACCCTCTCATTCAAAAATGTAAAGAGGGAGTTGGCTTCTGAATTTGAAATGAAGGACCTAGGACTGATGCACTATTTCCTAGGACTTGAAGTGTGGCAGAAGCCAAGGGAAATTTTCCTGTCTCAAGGAAAAAATGTGGTGAAGATTCTGAAAATATTTGATATGGTGCACTACAAGCCTGTGACTACCTCGAGGAGATTAACTTTTAGAAGTTATATGGTAGTGATGTCGGACCATATTTGGGAAATGCCTCTGAGTTTCATAAACTCATTCGCATTGATGTTCTTAGTGAACCTCCATTCGAACATATGTTTTGCAGTTAGCATTGTGAGCTCATATTTGGTTGAGCCTCACTAGATTGGTGCCAGGAATCTTCTGAGATATCTTCGTGGCACAATGGATTAAGATACACTGCCAGAGATGTGAGACTACTTGGATATACTTATGCTGATTGGGCAGGCAGTGTGGTGGACCGTAAGAGCACTTCCGGGTGCTGTTTCACCTTGGGATCTGCTTCCATATCCTGGATGAGCAGGAAGCAGAAGTCAATAGCCTTGAGCACCGCTGAAGCAGAGTATATTGCTGCTAGCATGGCCTCTTGTGAGGCAGTCTGGTTGTGAAAGCTCTTCAGTGAGCTGTTTGGATTTACATTGGACACCACTGTGATTCTCTGTAACAACCAGAGGTGGGATTCGATTATTGAGGAATCCCATATTCTTCGATTGCTCCAATAGATAGACATCATCTGGGATATGGCAAGTCGATGAGCAAGGAGGCTCCATCGCATTAAGATGATGTACAGGTCGATACACCTTGTCAAAGCCCCGAGGAAAGATCTAATCTGTGATTTTTCCCAAACGACTTGGAGTCGTCAAGAAACCCTTGTATAAGGGTCCTACATGTTGCATACATTGAGCTCTGGGAGCTCTGAGGGCTTGCAGTTCTACTGGAGCAACATACGACCACATGGTGACTCACCCTCCCCTGGTGGTGCGCACTAGAACAAGATGATTCGCTCTCTTGTGGGACAAGATGATTCGCTCTCTTGTGGAACAAGATGATTCGCTCTCCTATGTAGTAGGATGAGTTCTCTTGTGAGGCCTAGATTGATGTGTTCTCCATGGAGGTTGTAGCAGGATTGATGTGTTCTCCTGTGAGGCCTAGATTGATGTGTTCTCCATGGCGGCCTAGATTGATGTGTTCTCCATGGCGATTGTAGCAGGATTGATGTGTTCTCCTATGAGGACAGGATTGATTAAGTTCTCCTG